>CAJHQP010001001.1:0-137472 GCA_905132765.1 Moricandia arvensis
TTCGCGCAATGGAGATTTATATTCCCCATACCCCCCATAAAAATGCTCATTTGTCCCTTTATTATTACAGAATTATTTTTTTTTATTTTTTAAATCGAAAAAGTGTTTAAAGACATATTACCCCTTGTAAATACTACATATTTACAAGACCCAACCTAAAAAATCCGACCCACCTAAACCTATCCGGATTCAATCCGGGTCATAATCAAAACTCTGCGTTTTGTCCCTCCCCCTCTCATTTTATCGTGTCGACTGTTTCCCCCCACTTCATCTCTTTTCTTTTTCTCGTCTGCAACTCCCAAAAGCGACAAAACCCTAAATCGAAATCAACTTCTATTCTTCTTTTTCCCGTGTGAGAATCTAGGGTCCATCTCCCGAATTGATATCCTTTATCTTGGTAAGTAATTTACTCTCATTGATTTCGTTTTATTTTGTAATTAGGGTTGATAAAAATTGGGAAAAACTTGTCAAATTGGGGGAAAGTGTCTTTAATAAGCGATTTGTTCTATAAAATTGGGGGAAAACATCGAAAATCTTAGATTAGGTATATGTTATGATAGAAATGTATTTTGTGGAGTTTGAAATCCAATTTTAGAAGAAACTGTTGCAATCGTAGGATTTTTGACAGAATAAGTTGAATACAGTGGGTAAGATTCCTTGTTAAAAACCGAAACTATAAGCTAGGGGGAAAATGTATATGAATCGGGTATATATTCAATTGGACACTATGTTTGGTTTTTAGGTTATGGTGTAGTGATTGATTATCGAATATCACCATATTGGACACTATGTTTGGTATTTAGAGTTATTGTTGTTGTTGTGTTGAAGTTAAGACTTGTGTGAAGAAAAAGAATCAATATCTCCATATTGATGTTGTGTTGTTGTTTTGAGGTTTGAATTTAGAGTGATTGAGTGTTGTAATGTCTTTAACAGGAAAGTTATGAAGGGAAATGAAAAGGGCTCCAAGCAAAAGGGAGTCGCCAATGAAAGGCGGCGTCAATCACTTAGAACTAGAAAATCGGTGCCAAATGCAAAAAAGACGGTTGAGAAGACCAAAAAAAGAGTAAGAAGAGAACGCCTTTGAGAGAGCCAGTGAGAGAAACGAGTGTAGAAAGGCTCTCAGGTTCAGATGGATCAGATGGATCCGAAGGAGAGGTATATATAGTACTAATAGTATTACTAATAGGTTTATATATGTATTACTATCGTACTAGCATTTACTAAGACTACTAGAATTACTAATACGATATATGATTTACTAGCATTACTAGGACTACTAGGAATACTAGCATTACTAGGAATACTAGCATTAATAGGAATACTAGCATTACTATGAATACTAAGATTACTAAAACTACTAGTATTTGTAAGACTACTAGGATTACTAACATGTGTATATATGTATTTTGATTGCAAGAAATGCAACCAATGCAACCCCTTGAGTTCTACTTCAAAAGCAGTGAGTTCCCGAAGACTTGCAAGATTCAAATGAATTGCTTTGTGATCAAGACAGTAGAACTCATCAAGGATAAGCCTGAGGCTCAATGGTTCACAAGTCATCCTCAATTTCGACATTTCTTCCACATGCCAGACGAACCAAACCTGAAGCTCCAAGGGATGTGGATGTTACTGCAATAGGCACAAGCTTCAATGTGTATGGTATCTCAGCTGCCTTCTTCCTGTACTTGTTAAACCATTCAGCCATTTTTGAAATGATTACATCAAACATGGGTAGTAAGGTATACTTTCTCGCATCCTTAATGACACCATTAAAAGATTCTACTGAATTGGTGGTGTCAACATTGTACTTATCTCCTTCAAAGTAACATCTAGCCCATTTCTTCTCTTCAACACTTTTGTCAAGATACACCGTTGCACTAGAATACTTCCTGCGAAAAGCATGGTAAAGGTACTTGAACTCCGCCACTGTATAAGCGTGTGCGCATTCTCTAAATTTGAATGCACAAGTATCTTTGTTGTTATGGACGTAGCCTTTAACATTCTGAGACAAATGCCATATACAATACCCATGTTCGGCCTCAGGGAACACTAGGCGTACTGACTTGATCAAGCTTTTGTTTCTATCTGAAAGAAACACCAATCCCGGGACATCGGATAACACTATTTTCAACTGTTCCATAAACCATATCCAGCTTTCATCATTCTCACCATCTGCTACACCAAACACAATTGGGTAATGGTGATGATCGGGATCCTGAGCAGTCGCAACAAGGAAAACTCCACCATAAACATTCTTGAGGTGTGTTGCATCCACAATGAGGACTTTCCTCATCGCACGGAACCCTTCTATGCTAGCTCCTAGGGTAAAGAACAGGTACTTAAATTTTTGGGCCTCATCCACTTCCACACGAGTTCTTGTGCCAATATTTGTGTGCTCCAGCATGTGCATATAACTGTATAATAATGTAAAACTCTCTTCTGAACTTCCTCGCACTTCATTAGCAGCTTCTCTTTTTCCTCTCCATGCCGAGGTGTATGATACTTTCACACCAACCTTGCGATGAACCAAATCAATCAGAACTTTCGGAACTGGTGTATCAAATGTACCAGGATAATCTTGAGCCAAAACAGATGCAACGATTTGTGGTGTGCCTTTCCTTCTATCACGCAGTGTTCTTGTAGTAACAACAGAACATGTATGCTCCTTGATGTAACTTCTAACCGTCCAAAGATCTGAATTATGTAACTTTGCAACTCGCACAAACCACTTGCAACCTTCATTGGCTCCTCGACATTTAATCACAAATCTCTTAGTATCCGACTTAATTATATCAAACTCAAAACAGTTCTGATGTGAAGCCATCTGAATATGAACTTTTGCTGCCTCCTTGGTGGTAAATTCTTGACCTAAAACCAAATCCATACCATCATCCCGTGGTTGATAGTCAACATGTGGTGCTACTTCTATATCTTCAAACACATGCTCATCTCTTTCGGTGACATTCTCATGCCTCTCAATGTCTTCGTGAAAAGTTAGCACACCACCAATAACTTCATTATCAGTTACATCATTCTCATTACCATCTTCATCACCAGCCTCTCTATCAGGAAATGTTCTTGTAACAACAGAACATGTATGCTGGTTGATGTAACTTCTAACCGTCCAAATATCTGAATTCTTTAACATTGCAACTCGGACAAACCACTTGCATCCATCTTCGGCTCCTCGGCATTTAACCACATATCTCTTGGTATCCGACTTCACTATATCAAATTCAAAACATTTCTGATATGAAGCCGTCTGGATAAGAACTTTTGCTGCCTCCTTGGTTATAAATTCTTGACCTATAACCAAATCCATACCATCATCTTGTGGTTGATTGACACCATCATGCATCTCAATGTCTTCGTTAAAAGTGAGCACACCACCAGTACCATCTTCATCACCAACCTCTATAGTCTCTCTACCGGGTAGACCAACATGGACATCCGTTTCATCATTCTCAGTACCATCTTCATCACCAGCCTCTATGGGCTCTCTATCAGATAGACCAACATAGACATCATCATTTTCATCATCTTCTTCTGAAATTGCACTTCTTCTTTGATGAACTCCACATGTAGAACACTTCTACACTTCTCATGATTTACTTGCAGTAGATAACCAAAAACGTCTTCATCATTCCAGATGTATGATGGCTTGTACGAATACAATACCATTGGAAAGTAACTAATCTTCACTTCCACCTTAGATTCATCTACCTTTATCTTTCTGCAAATACGCTTAACCAAACCAGAGTAATTGATCTCTTCCACTGATTTCTTCAATACAATCATGTGAATTTCATCTTCTCCTTCACCATCTCCAGAGATCCATTTTATTTCAGCCCCATCCTTCATATAATATCCCCCATAATCAAAAAAAATGATTGTGCAATGCGGATTTTCCATTTTCCTGAAAAATGGTCTATCATTAGAATTATCAATATTCAGATGATTAGAATTAATTCTCACACAGTACTATTACATAGTAATACTAGTAATACCAGTAGGAATAATAAATGTAGTAATTCTAGTAATACTAGTAATTCTAGTTTTCTCTTTTTAGTAGTAAAACCAGTTATCTTAGTAATACCCATAATTTTTCATTGCACTAATTATTCCTCTTTTAGGACGATATTGTTAGGATTTTACATTACCCATGATGTATAATTCATTTTAAATAAAATTACACACAAAAAGTCATCAAAACGCCTCAAAACGGACATAAAATATAGCAAAAAACTATAAATACGGTTTTCAAAATAGTTTTCAATCTCTCATTCATTGGATCTTCTTGTTTTCTTACACTAGCTAAGATATACACTTGTTTTAATAATATTTCAGCAAAAAAATCTTCAAAAACAGATATAAAACTAACCCGTAATACATAAACACAGTTTTAAATTTCCTTCCTAATCTCTCAAATTATCATCAAATAGTACATTTTTCATTACCCATGATATACACGACATTTAAAAGTGATTTCACAAAAAAAAATCATCGAAAACGACCAACATTTACCTGTTTTCGAAGCTTAAAATTCGGCCATGGAGATTCAAAAAAAAATAGAAGTACGAGGAAGAAGAACAGAAGAGAGGAGAGAGGAAGAGATGTGGGCCAACATGTTTTTTGATTGGTTAAGGTTGTTTGTGGTTGTTGAATTATGGTTGAATTATTTAATTCAAGAAGTAAATGAAATGGAGGTTATTTTGGGGAGTGCAAGTATAAAAGGGTAATGAGAATAAAAAAAGGGTAGTGAGAATAAGTTTAGGGGGATATGGGGCATATGGAGTTAAAGTCCTCGCGCAATGGAGTGTGAGTATAAATCGTGAGATCTATAGTGAGAGAGCCTTTTGTGTTTTATAGGCCCAGGCCCAAATATATTAAGCCCATTAGAACATAGCTAATAATGCAAATCGTAGCCTTCTAGCCATGTAGGATTGATTATGAGCTATAATGGCGTTAATGATTTTTAGTAAAGGATTAAAAGGTAGCATTAATGATTTACAGCTTATTTTTCTACTTTTATATGATCATATTTACTTAAAATATCCATGAATTATGTGAGTCTTAAGAGTTTAAAGTATAGTTACATTAATATTTGTATCGGCTTCAGTTAATGCCAGCAAATATCGACCGACGTTAAATCGTTTGTTATACTTATATAGTATAGCATGTGACATGAGCTCACCCTAAATTAAAAATGGGCCACGTATGCCATTACTTGCTCAATATCATTAATGCCAACTCTCAAATGCAAGTGCTACCTCGTGATTCAATTTAATTTCTACATGGCATCCAGCTAAATATTAAGTTACACCTATATTAATAAATTTTTTCGTTAACATATCCTATGGAATACTACATCGCAATCAATACTTTGCATAACGACATCAAGTAAATCAGATTAAGTATTACTAAAGAAAAAGATTTCTAAGAAAAAAAATGTTGAGATCTCTTTCCATTTTCATCAAAGCTACAAGCCATACTAAAAATAAGAGTTTAAAATAAATTTGACATTTTAAAATCGAAAGAAAAGCAGAAGAATCTTGGAGTCATCATCATCTTCAACCTCCAAACTTCATATCTTGTTTATCTAAGCGTTGGAGAAATGAAGTGAGGACTTTAATGGTTTTGATCTGACACTGTAGAGACATTATGTAACCAGCTGTCTCTTCGAAGAGCGCGTCCACACCAAGCGCCATTCCTCCTGGAATAATCCTTTGCAACGCCTCAATCTTCTCTTTTACCTCATCTTCATCTTCTTCACCGGACACACACATAGTTGCCTTAGTCTGCGACAGTCTCCGTTTGGTTCTACGCTCAAAACCAGCGGTCGGTGATTTCACGGTGGCTGAGCACGACGGTGAATGAGATATAGTGTTGTCAGGAGTTGCTAGAGCTTTCTCCATTGTGATACAAAGAGGGAGAGAGAGAGAGGAATGATATGTTTTGAGAGAATAATGAAGAAGTATGGAAAGTGCATGTGTGTGTATATTATATATATATACATATATATATATATATATGAGTGATGATGATAGTGGACTAGATGGTTACTATTTAAAATTTTGGCCGGTTCAGTCCCAATCTTCTTTGATTATTGATTTTTTAGAATAGAACTATGTGAAATAACTTATTCCATTAATTTTAAAATAAAAAAAAATTATCATTTGACATAAATGGAATGTATATTTATTTTATCAATTCTACCAACATTTCAAAAATATTACAAAGAAAATATATATAAACATTTTTTATAGTTTTGTACATAATGATTGGAGTGAAATTTATTTTATTTTTTTGATGTATTTCATTTCCATCATTCTATTTATTTGTATTTCATAAATTCTTTATTGTTGTAGCAGTTACAACATGTATTTGTTTGGTTTGATTTCTTAAGCTCTTTGTTACATCTTTGGTTGCAATGTTGAGTTAAAGAGATTGTGATACAACGAGAGTTAAATTCAACGGTAAACTGATTTAAAAACACTGGTTAATATTGCCATTTCAAAGGTGGTCCAGTTGTACATTTTTATATAGTATACTAGTATTTGATTATCCTCGTGTTTCGGATTGTGGAGTACTTTTTTCTTACATAGAGTTAGACCGGTTAGAAACAGTGTAACCGGTATATTAACTACATACTGGTTAAGTTGCAGTAAAGTGACATTTTCATATGTTAGACGACGACAATTCCTAGTAAGTTGTAGTAGTAGTAACTAAGAGATATACCACGCGCATGATGTGAGGGATAAGAAGGAGAATGATCCGGTTCGTTCGACATGTGCATAGGAACAAGTGAGTGAAGAATAGGGGACCCTACTCAGAAAGCCCAAAGACAAGGCAAATGAGAGAGAAGCACATGACATGTGCTCTCACATGAAAATCTTCATCTTTCAATGCCCCCATCCCCATGTGCCTCTCTCTCTATATGCATACACCGATGATAATACAGACTGTAATTGTGTGTATACATAGATACATGGGTGATGGATGAGATAGATCGTGATCAAATAGATACTCTTAATACTCTAGTAAGAGATAGCGAAGTGGTTCGTAGTACAATGTAGGATCTAATCTACTGCTTTGCTCATAAGATTCACATGCATATCTATCAGGCATGGTGTCCACGTGGCACTTTCCTAGGTCCCCACTCCCAATGTTCCTTCATTTCTTTTGTCGTCTCATTTAGAAAAACAAACAATACAAAAAAAAATGTAACAAACTTTTCGAATAAGAAACATTCGAGCTTGAGTAAAATATGGGCTTTGTGCCTCCTAATTTTTTAGAGTTTATTTATTTTTCAATTTAAAATAAAATTATTACTAATTTGTTATTTACAAAGCTGTGACATTAAGATTGTTTTTAAAAATGTAAGTAAAGAAAAGGAAAAGAGAAGCAGATGATATGTTTCCAAGGAGGGGACGAAGAGAAGGTTTGGTTTCTCGGGATTGAGATTTTAACAAAAAAAAAAAATCCTTGGTTCCTTTCGCATTTCACCATCTACCAAACTGACACTTACCCAATTCTAGTGTATCTATTTTATTTATGTACTAGGGGTTAGCCCGCCCTACGGGCGGGTGAATCTACACTAAAATTATTTTATATTAAAATATATTGTAATTTTATAAAACATTTGAAAATTTACTTTAAATTAAAATAATCTGTTTTATCATATTATCATAATGTAAAATTTATTAAATTGTGTTGGTTTGAGTTGCAACAATTATTAACATTTTTTCTATTAGAGAATACAAAATTATTAAATTAAAATTAAGAAAAATGTATTAATTTCTATTTTTAGTTTTGATTTATAATTTATTTTTAATGTAGTTGAAGAAAAATCTAAAGTAAGAACCACTACTGCTATTTTATTTTAAGAATATCAAATTAGTGTTATTACCATAATTAATTTTCTCACAATAATAGATTAATCCACCTTTGAGCGAAATAAATTGAAATAATATAATGTGAAAAATATATAAAGTTATATTTTAAAGTGATATATAAATAGTTTCAAATAATGTTAGTTATTCCATCTTGGAGAAGTTCTACAATACTTACAATTGATTGGAACTCTGCAGTGTCTCTGTTCATCTCCGCAGACAAGGGTGTTATCCATAGGTCCATTCTAGATATGACTTTTTTTATTAAATTTCGTTACATTCACCATTCTAATAAAATTTCATTCTATTGTTATTATTTATATTGTGTTGACCAGTTTAGATCATAAATTTTTAACAATGATTATTTAAATTTGTTGACTACCTAACAATCAATATTAAAAGCTACCAACGATTGTTCATTGACTATAGAGTTGGCCTATGTAATTGAGTAAGACAATGTTATAATGGGATTCACTGGACTTCATACCTAAAGTTAAGTAATTTAATTTACAATGATAAACTCCTTACATTGCGGCGCATGAAATACTTAAGCTGGACCATCACACACACTGAAACCCACTTTGATGGAAAACATAATTAAAGAGTGAAAATTCTATAATAAGTGATACAGTGCAATGAAAATGGTGGGTGGTGACTCGGTGTGAAGAAATTGTATTTTACTTTAAATACTTTTTAGTTTTCATTCAGTATCACTGTATGTACAATAATTTTTATATTTACTATGATTTAATCCTTGTTATGACTGTAGAATCATCAAGTTTATATTTTATTTATCTGATGTTTAAAAAGAAGTATAAAACTTGTATAAACGAATTTTCTACTTGGTTTATTCCAAAATAAAATATACTAGTCTAGGTAAATTTATAAGGTATGCAATCTTGGTTTGATATATATATTAATCTTTTTATCAGTTTGACTAAAAAAAATCTCTAGCTAGATTATTAACATCATTTCAGTTAAACCTATAATTAAAAAGTGATGAATCTTTTGTCTCTTTCTCTTCCCACTTTTGGCTTCCCTTCATCCGGCAGACACCAGCTTCGCTTCTCTCACATTGGACATGTTTTATCAGTGCCCAATCGATTTATATGCATTTAAAAGAAATATATATACCATGACCAGAGAATGTATGTATATCATATTTGATACAATAATTAAGGATCAATGCCTCAAGAAACACAACAGTAAATACATGGTAATAGGAGAAGATCATACCCAATGGTCTTCTCCAGGATAAGCTTGTCTTTATCAATCATGTGATACATACGTCTTGGTGAAGACAGTGTTCTCGAAGTAAGAGTTCTGATCAAAGAGAAGCTAAAGTGTGAATGTTTTTGGTTCTTCAACCCTATTCCATTTGATATCTTTGAGATACTTGAGAGCTCCTTCTTCTCGCTGTTATCTAAAATCATGGGAAAAAATCAAGAAAGAGAATAACATTTAAAAAAAACATATCCTAATAACGAATCTCCTCACCGGAAAATTCATTATTCTACAGAGAAAAGCTCAAGCGTGAACGCTTTAGGTTCTTCAACCCTATTCCACTTGAAATCTTTGAGATACTTGAGAGCTCCTTCATCTCGCTTATTTATCTATAATCATGAAAAAAAACAGCAAGTGAGAATCATATTTTGATATCCTAATAACGAACCTCCTCACTGGCAATTTCTTTGTTATTGAGACATTGCAAACTTAGTCACAAACATGTGTGTACATATATATAGAGGATCCAAACAGAAAATCTCTTTATCACAAAATAAACGAAGCCTAGATAACAATGCCAAGATATACCTAATACAATCTTTCATTTGGTGATTCTCTAAGAAGAAGCTTGAGTAAGAGACAAATGTGGATCCCATAACTTCATTACCATCATCGTTTTGACAACGAATGCCTTTCATCAGCTTTATTTTTGCTTCTGATTTCTCTTCTTATCCCGCCATTTGAAATATCATTATGTGTTTGATATAACAAAATTCACATCCATGTGGAGCTAGCTAAAGATTACCCACTGTTCACAAATAGTTTGGCCTCTTTTATCTTCTTCATCGTTGATCTGTTACTGATTCATCTTGTTGATGTAAACATGAATATTTCCAGTGAAGTTCACTTGCAAAAGTAACAAAGCAATAGGCAAACAAAAATCGAAACGTAAACTAAACGAAAAAGAAATGATAATCTTTGTTACCTTGGCAAGTACGTTTGAGAAGTTTACAGCCTCTTGCGAGCCATTTTCTGCTACCACTTCCCAAGAAAATCTCTCTTGTATAAGTTTTCCCCTGTGACTACTACTCGAGCCTCCACTGCCACCACATTACGTTGCTGCATCTTTCAGAAGTAGTGAGTCATTTATCCGTTGGAATCACTGATGCAATATTCCAAACTTCCTTTATTAGCCATCACTTTCAATTTTTTTCACTTCTCTTAAACCTACCCAAACATTAACTTTGATCTCTTCATAAAGCACCAACCTTGAGCTAATCCATATGAATCTGTTGCTACATTTTCAATATAAGAACTTTAGCAATAACGATAATATTCTCAAGAAGTATTAAGCATGTCTCACATAAGATCAAATGTTTGAATTTCTTTATCAAAATCAAATCTCTGTCAGAACTTAAAATACCCAAAATACATCACCAGTGAGTATCCGCAAGGGTCCCGGCAGAAGTAACCGTCAAATCGTTTAGAAACTGAGAGTAAAAGAGGTACCAATTAAATGTAAAGACGCTACGGGGAGGTGATCGTTGTTTACAATTTCTGGAACTTTCATGTCTGATGTACAAGGTCTCAGGCAAGAAGACGACAAAGAAACCTAATTTAACAGTGGGCCTGAAATTATTGTAAAAGACCAAACGTAACTCAAAATCAGATAAACCCATTAAAGAGAAGGAGATGACACGTGGCATTTTTTCCCCTATGGAGAAAAAAAAACCCAACTTTATTGTATAAGATCTCGATTTTACATTAAATATGCTACAAAAAAATACTAACGCCACTATTCAATTTCAGCTTTCTTTCCTCTCAGACAGCTTTTCATATTCGTCTTGGAATAATCAATTCCATCTCCTTTTTGTATCTCCTTTTCTTAATGTCTCTAAATTTTTCTTCTTTTCTTTTTTAAAAAAGAGAGAAAAGTAAATATTCATATTTAGGAGAGTTAGAATGTTTAATACCAGTACCATTTTTGTTGTAACGGAGTAAAACCGAGATTGTGATGGGTTTTGGTTAAGATAGAACGATATATATTCCTTAAAAAAAAGAGTTGAAAAAGGAGAAGAACCAAGAAGTGATTATTGGGGAATGGTTTGTTTTACTTTTAGTTATAATATAATTACTACAATTTAATTGGAGGGAAGTTTTTGTAATAAGGCTGGAGAAATGGGCCAAACAGCTGGGTCCATCATGGTGGGTGCTCTCTAGGGACAACGTTTACAGTGCTCGTGGTCCCACCGCAGGCCTTATTTGTCTCCTTTCTTCGCCTCATTTGGTTGCAGTCGTTGTGGGTTGTACAGTCTTGAAGTATTACTTGTTTTTTTTTTTTTTTTACTTCTATTTTTTGCTATAAGATATTTACATCCTTAAGAAAAAACAATTAACAAGAGATTCTGAGGAAGGAACCAAAAAAAGAACAGAGCTCTCAGAGATTAAATTCATTGGATGTAAAAGAAAAATGATTCATGGCTAGAGATCTTAAAACAATCCCCACCACCTAAACGATATTCAAATTTGGAACAATTAATACTAATTCATATTTGGATGTAAGGAGAAACACGTTTCATAAGAAAAGAAGCCAACTCAAATATTTATAAAAGGAAATATATACACAACATTTGTTTTGTTACAGATTTAATCAAGTGTGACAAAGGCAGCTATCTTTGACTGTGCAGGAACAAAGTGGTGTCTGTGAAATGGGCTCCCACTACCACATGCATCGGTTGTGCCATGAGACAATCATCATCATTAGCAATCCACAAGTCCACCACGCTGATACATCCTCTGTAGCCGTTGGTTCCTTTTAAACGTGAGAAAAATCAGAATCTTCCTTGAGTCTACATGCCAGAATATAACGTTTATTTATCTATCCGAATATAGAAAAGAAAAACAATTTTTCCTTCATATTTATAGTTTTGTGTCAAAAGACAAATTTTCTTTTATGACAGAAGTTGAAACATACGATGATGTTCTTCTGTGTGATCAAGGAGACTAGTACATCTTTGACATGCCGTACCGAACACCTCCAACTTTCCGGTGAGCAGAACCACCAGGAGCAGCTGCTGCAGCCGCTGCAGCAACTCCTATTCCTGCTGTCGCCTGTAAGAGGTTTGTATCGATTATGATCCGGTGATCATTCATGTTTTCTGCCGCCTTGTGCATTCCGGTTCGAGCCATGATAAACGGGTTGTTATCTATGTTGATTGCCACGTCTGGTCCGTATCTATTGTACTGAGATATCTGTCTTGCCTGCTTCTCAGACTCCATGGTTGTTGTTCTCCTCTCTTGTTGCTTTCCCATGGTGACTGTTGCTGCAGACTGTTGTTGAAAGGGGAGAGAACTGCTTCGGATGAATGATCTCGGGTCATATGCATCTCTACTGGTTCTACCATTGTCAAAAGACGCCACCGGACCCATGAATGTGCTTGGTTTGGCAGCTGCTTGAAGAGATAGATATGGTTTTGGTTTATAATGTTTGGTTTGGAAGACATTGCTGCTGGATTCAGGATGAGTGATTAAAAGTACCTGAGAGGTTTCTTTGTTGTGGTTGTAACGTTGCATGATGATTAAGAGGATTGTTTTGAGTTGTTTCAGGGTTCAATGTGTTTGTGTTATTCATAAGTTTCGGTGGTCCTTCTCGTGCGACTGCCGTTGAGTGTATAACTGTTGATCTGAAAGCATACAAACACAGTGTTAACAATGCATAACAACAGACATTACAGAAAGGATAAAGAAAATAAGGATTTACCTGGGAAGAGAGGCATGTTTCCTTTCTAGAGGTGCCACAGGGCCAGTTTTCCCGCTGTTTTCTTCAAGATGTGCAAACTGTCTCCTAAATTGATCAACAGCACTGCACAAATATAGACCAACGTTAGGGACTGGATGTAACTAACACAATGCTTGCTCAGAGATGCAACCACAGATATTAAGACCTTGGATAGAGAAAATTGGTTTTGTCAGCACCGCTCATGTGATCTTTTAGCAGCTGAGGATGGTACTCAAGTATCTCCCTAGATATTAGCTCCCTGATATCCTCTTTAGTGACTTTTCTTCTCTCGAACTCAAATTCCATCTTTGTAATGGGCTGACATGAAGGCTCCCTCTCCACTTTCGCCAATCCCTTGAAATATGGATCAGCAAGTGCCTAATCAAGCAAGTATTACAACAAAAGCATTATACATTCTCTTCTTAGATAGACTAAAACCTAAGAAACTAAGCAGTAGAATTGAGGTGATTATTCAACATTCCAAGTTGAATAGAACCTCTTCAGCAGTTGGCCGGTCTTTTGGATCAAAAGCAAGAAGCCTCTCCAACAACTTCAAAGACAAAGGATCTGCGTTTGGAAACTTTTGAGTAAACGGAATGGGTGGCTTTTTCCTCATGCTTGTTAAATACCTCCTTGCCTTCTCATTCCTTACCTGTATAATATTAGAAAAGCAAGGTACTAGTCATTAGTCCTTGCTTTCAAGTTTTGCAGAAACTCACTACACTATGTCTAAGAAGAAGATCAGTACCCGGGAGATGGTGTCCAGGGAAGGTGTCCCGAGAAGATCAGTCATAAGATCCAGCTGGTGAACCACATTCTTTCCAGGGAAAAGCGGTTTTCCCATCAGTACTTCGGCAAAGATGCAGCCTATGCTCCAGATATCAATTGCAGGTGTATACTACAAAAGCCAAATCCACCCAAAGTTAGCTCACAGTAATAAAACAATTAAAAGATGTTTATAAAGAGAACAAAATGAAGCACCTTCGAGTAAAAAGATCCACAAAGCTCAGGAGCTCTATACCATCTTGTAGCAACATAGTCCTGTAAATTTGAGAATAAGGTTCAAGAGTATTAAGTCCTGCAATGTATACAAACTTAGTTTAAGAGAAGAGGACGACTCTTAGAGAGCCATCTTGTGCAAACGTACTGTCCAGAAGATTGTTGTGGGGGTATCATTGAATGCAACCCTTGCCAAACCAAAATCACAAATCTTAAGTTTACAGTTTGCATTTGCCAATATGTTCTTCGGCTTCAGATCTCGATGGTAGACATTAGCTGCAACAACCGAGATACATATACATAAGATATTATTACACAGACTAAAAACTCAAAGACCAAAAGAAATAGACTACCTGTGTGAATGTACTTGAGTGCACGCAATAACTGATATAGGAAAAACTGGTAATGCTCTTTGGTCAAATCATCATTGGCTTTAATAACTTGATGAAGATCCGACTCCATAAGCTCGAACACAACATAAATATCTTTGAACTCTCTTCTCGAAGGAGGAAGCATAATGTGCTTGATTTCAACTATGTCTGGATGCCTGAGGAGTCTGAGCAGTTTTATCTCGCGCAGAATCCTAGCAGCATCTGATATATGCTCAAAGATATCATGTATTTTCTTTATGGCCACTTTCTCACCCGTAAGAGTGTCTATGGCTGAGCAAACAACTCCATAACTGCCTTTTCCGATTACTTCTTGGATTTTAAATCTACTGGCGTCTCCATAATCAGAAAAGAACTCCATCTCTAGATTATTCTGTTACAGATAGCAACTTTTAAGTCAGAAAACACAGTCTATACAGTAAAACACAATTCATGAAAACTACAGCTTTAGATATTAGGACACATAGCATATCGATTGCTACAATGTTTCCAAAACCTTCTGAACTATAATGCCATATGAGAAACAAAGACAACCACGACGAAACAACTTTCAGACACTGCTTAAAAGACTCAGACAAGTGAAGCATAGACAACGTAAAGCACATGCCATAACAAAAATACAGTTTGAGACTTTGTCATAAAAGAAGAGCACTGGCGTTAGCGATAAAAAGATGGAGTTTAAAACTCACGCAAAGCAATTCTTTTCACAGACACACAAAGGAGGATAGAATCTGAATCAGAAGGTTCAGATTATCGGAGCAGAGAGAAGCTGATGCTAATGAAAGCATCAAGGCAAAAACGCAACATCCAGAACAACAAAGAAATAAAAAAATTCGCTCAACAACACATCTTGTCTTGAATTACGACATGATATGCGTTGTTGTTGACACTTGTAACGTTCATCACACCAAAACAAACAACTCATAAACAGATATCAGAATTGCCCAAAAAAACGGCAACTTTAAGACAACAAACAAACAAACAAACAAAACTAAACCGAACCACACAAATACAAAGATCGAACAAAAGGAATGATTTTTACAAGAAAGTCTTCACCTTTTTACGTTGAGGATCTCCCTGCATCATGTTCCTATCAGATTCAATCTAAGAAAAAAACGAAATTGACGACGAATGAAATCGAATCAGATCAGCCGCATTGGCCCCAGCTCCAAAACGCGAGGCTTCTGCTCAGGCAACCCTTCACCGACAGAGACAGAACAGCAGGCGAATTTCTCATTCACCTCTCCGCCTCTCTCTCTCGATTTCTCCAAACCCACGAAAGATCCCGAGCTTTAAATCGAGCAAAGTGATGAAAGGCTCAGGCTTTGCTTTGAACGCACGTTTTCCGTCGGCAAGGAGAGAATCGAGAGGGAGATCTGATCACCGACACACAAGGGATAGAGAAGGAAGGGAGGAAGGAGAGAGATAAAGGGATGATGGAATCTAGAGTGGTTTGTTTATATATAGAGAGTTGAGTTAATGGTTTGGTGAGTTGCTGCTTTTCTCCCACCAAAAATTAACTATTTATCAATGTGTTTTTATGTGTATAATGAGGACATTATTGACCAAATCATTATTAGTTTATGATCTTTATTTCATCTTTATTTCCATTTATTCATCTCGTTTTTATCCAATTTTTTTCGGTTTGACTTATCTCTTAAATATGTTGCTAAGCATATTCTTTATTTTGAATTCAACAATTTTTATTAGCTAAACATTTGTTTCTATTTCTTTAACAGCTTAATTTTTGTAAATTATTTTCTCTGTTAAATTTATTATTTAATTGAATTATTATTTCATTATTTTGTAAACTTGTGTATTGTGTTTAGTTCAATTTTTTTTTTCTTTTTTGATCAAGTTACAAATTTGGATAATTTCTCAAATTAAACTTGTCATCTTTACACAAAGTTTTATTTAGCCTTTTCATTAATATTGAATTTCAGATGATCATACATAGATAACTATCTGAACAAAATCGTAAATTATCAAAATAGTCACAAAAGCTATGGTTGGCAAGAGAAATATAATCCGCTAAAAAAATCTATTAATAAAGATATATCAACAAATTGTTTGGCAAACATAAAGTTGTGAATCATCTACTTTACAAAACCACCTCCTTTCAAAATCTAATTGTAAATTTTTAATCACTTATTAGAACGGTTTTGTTATAATTATCCACTTCATCTGTTGTCTAATTGGTACACATAATAAATGGTTCATGTCCAAATATCTTTAATTACTATCATTTTATATCACCAATCAAGTTTAAAAATTGCTAGGTGATGATTAGACGTCTAATAGAATATTATTGTTTGGACGAGTTTTGACTGGTTTTTCAAATGATTAGATTATTTTTAAGAAAAACTGAATTAAAAAAAAGCGTTTTGCTCATATCTAATTTACCGACTAAACAAACGCTTAGATGCCGTGAATTGATTTTTTAGAACACTGCCACCAATCATAATGATTGTAACCAATAGATCTATAGTTTTGACCAAATGTTGGGTTATTTGTTTGTTTAAATAATGTAGATTGCCATCTTAGGAAATCATGTCCAGGAATCAAAAGCATCAGCATTTTGTAAAATAATACAAATAGACTGAGTGAAAGTAATTGCACTCATCTGAGCTGGTTTGACTTTTGGATTTACAACAGAGGACGCAAAAGAAGCAGTCAGGCTAATTATTAGGTGATTTTAACATTTTTGACAACAAAGTCTCGTTGTAAGAACCACACGTATCAGAAGTGACGTAGCATCAAGTATCAGCAGAGAAAGTGAAGGGACACGTTCAGACACCAAACTCTATGCGTTTGTGTGCGTGTAAGAGAATGGCATGGCACATTGGTTCTCTGATTCTATAATTTGTTTCAGGCCACACAATGAGAAATGCATTTTCATGATACAAAACTCAAGCACGTTGAGATTATAATTCTAACTACAACATGGATGTTACTGGTGCAGTGTGGATGGAAATTGCTGGAGAAATCAGAATTGAAATAACCCAAATATTTTAGGCCTAGCATTTGGGCTAAGTAGCCCAACATGTAGTTAGAGAACAATATTATTAAACGCACAAAGCCTATATGTTGATGGGATATAATATGTTTTATTTTATACTACTTAATATTCAAAAAATAGAACATTCATGATTTTTTGACTGAACCGACTGATTCTTAGAAAAGCACACTTAATAGTACAAAATAGATTAAATATCACATTGTCTAATCCGTGGAATAACTTCCGATTAATGCTGAAAAATAGTCAAATATTTTGTAGAAGAAGTTTGAACAAGAATTGTTAATTTGAATAAATTTTGATGCATCCGATGGAAAGAGTCGTATAAGAACATATAACCACATCGTTAAAAAAGTTTAATTTTGAATATTTTGTTAAACATTGTCTTGTTGTATAAACTAAAACATATCATTTGATGCATCTAATATGGAAAAATTGTCTTGTTGTATAAAATTTTGATACATGTGTTTTACTTTATACTACTTATGAACACATTTATCTTATGCGTTATTGTTTATTTTAGTGTAGTGACTTTCACTTATTATTTTGTCGTCGAGTTTATCTGTAATCGTAAACATCTCTAGTCCGTTGGATTTTTAGTTTAATAATTTAAAAAACTTATGACCACAGGATACGTATTTTAATATATGTATACACATATAAATTCGCGTAACTAATATTAACATCCGGTTTTGGTTAAACACAAGTAAATGATCAAATGTGATCAAGCTGGTTAATGTTCGTGTCAACGGTTTGGCCACTTGGCGTGACGACGAACTGTTAGTATAGACTCTAATTAAGTAATTAGTAGTCTTAATTGTCATTACTTCACAAATACCCCTGTTTACTGTCTCTCTCTCTATCTCTGCTTCATTCTGAGAAAAATAATAAAAATTAAAATTAAAAAATTCGGTTTCTTTCTCGGTCGCTTGTGTAATTTCCCGGCAACGGAAGGAGGAGGAGGAAGAGTGTAAGCAATAAACTCCCCTTCTTCTACGAAACTGAAACACATACCCTCTCTCTCTCTATCTCTTTGCTTCTCCGATTCTCTTCCTCTTCACTTTGATCGACTTCTTCTCCAAAAGTTTTGTTCTTTTCTATTCATATGGTTTCCTCCATCGCAGGTACTTACTACAACTTCTGCTTTCTCTTATGAAGTTTGTATTCCCTTTCTCCTTGTTTTGTTTGATTGCTTTATGTAGTTGATTGTGATTGTTTTTGGTTTTTCTTATTACTGATGATGATCTTAGACAGAACAACAACTTGCTTCTCATGTAGCCCTTGACCCTGTGTTTGCAAAGTTTCTAGCTTTTTGGAATATCAAAAAGTTTTAAGCTTTTTGAATATTGAGTTTATTACACAGATGATTCCTGTCTCTAATCATGTTCTGTCTCTACAAGCAGCACAAGTTAAATTTTGTGACTTGTTGTTCATGGAGTTGACCAACTGAGAAGTCATGTGGTCGTCTCCTTGGATTGTCTTTCCTGTTTGGAATATTCCATCTGTCTGTTTATAGCTTTTGTTTATGTCTGAACGAGGAAACACCATTGTTATTTGAGAGCTAATGATCCTCCTAGGAGGTAGCTCTTGTGCTTTATATGATGCAAACTCAGAACTCAATACACAATTTTTTTTTCTTGTTTTGTTTGCAGTTGGTGGTGACGCCAAAAAGATGGAGTTAGAACCCAAGGAATCACTTTCTGCTGCTGGTACCAAAACATACAATCTACCTTTTTTCTGCTTTCTCTTACATTTTTTTTATATCTGATATTTTGGATGTGCCAGATTTAGACATGCCATCTTTGGTGGGTAGATCATCTGGAAGTTTTAATGGAGGCACTGGAAGTGATCTGAGCATGTTCTCAAGCTCATTACCTACACTTCTTCATGAAAAGTGTATGTTCTAGCTCCTGTTAGTGATCAATTTAAACGCTTGACTTACTTGAAGACAGCTGCTAATATATTTTTCTTGTTTTGACAAACTTGCAGTGAATATGACTGATTCAGATAGCTGGCTCTCACTTGACGATAACTCACCCAATCTGAACAAACTTGGCATAGGCAACTCAGAGAAGGATTCTTTAGAAGATGTTGAACCTGATTCTTTAGAAACCTTGCTTCCTGAGGATGAAAATGAGCTCCTTCGTGGCCTCATTGATGAGCTTAATTTTAATGGGCTGCCTGATGAACCTGAAGAGTGTGATGTTTTTTGTACTGGAGGGGGTATGGAACTGGATGTTGAATCCCAAGATAATCAGGCTGTTGATGCGTCAGGAAAACAGATATCCGCTACAAATGCATTTGTTCCCCGTAAACGCCCCAATACATCTGGTAGAGTTTCAGTAGAACATCCAAATGGTGAGCATCCTTCAAGGACATTGTTTGTGAGGAACATCAACAGCAGTGTCGAGGATTCAGAGTTAAGCGCTCTCTTTGAGGTAACTCAACTGTCTGTCTGCTTCCTGAAATTGTACTTAAGTTCATTTCCACATGTCTTGCTGATACTTCCTTTTGCAACCAAAAAAATGGACCATACCTGTCTGCTTGAGCCCCATGCGGGATCTATGTTTTGGTACTGTATCGAGGCTTGCTTGCTCTTGCTGACGTGATTTCTATTTTGTCACCAGCCGTTTGGGGAGATCAGGAGTTTGTACACCGCATGCAAAAGCAGGGGATTTGTAATGATATCCTACTATGATATCCGAGCTGCTCATGCTGCAATGCGTGCACTACAGAACACACTATTAAGAAAGAGGACATTGGATATTCACTTCTCCATTCCTAAAGTAAGAGCTGAGAGAAGTATTCTGGATTTGAAGTTTCAGCTTTCTTTACATTATCACTTTTGTAATCATCTGTTTACTGCCACATGATAGGAAAATCCGTCAGAGAAGGACATGAACCAAGGAACTCTTGTGATATTTAATGTGGACACAACCGTAACAAATGATGAGCTCCTTAAGCTGTTTGGTGCCCATGGTGAAATAAGAGAGGTAATTTTTGTTTCCTTGTGCCTTCAAGTGCAAATCATCTCCTTATTAATTCTTGACCTGTAAAAGCAGATTAGAGAGACCCCAAATAGGAGATTCCACAGGTTTATTGAGTACTATGATGTTAGAGATGCAGAGACAGCCCTAAAAGCACTGGACAGAAGCGAGATAGGTGGAAAATGTATAAAGCTCGAACTTAGCCGTCCTGGAGGTGCTCGTCGAGCGTAAGTTCCCTGACACTTTGTTTATTTCAAAGAATTGAGTTATCTGCGCATACACAGTGAACTAAAACTATTTGCATGCAGCTCGGTACCCTCCACAAGTCAAGATTTGGACAGAAACGAAGTTACAAATTTCTTCAACCAAGTAGCTAATTCTCCACCAGGTAATCTCATATTGATAGTTTCTTATACATTATTTTCTCTCTCCACTGGTTAGTGAGGATTCAATCTACTTAACAGGTATCTGGCCAGTTGGCAGCCCTGTTAAGGGCTCTCCTTCTCATGCATTTCCGAGGCCACACGGTGTAGGTATGGCCAGGCCATTTAACCCAGATAATATGCCTGGATTGGCTTCAATTCTCCCTGGTCAGCCTTCTCGCTTCCATGGATTTTCTCCAGTCAGTAATGACCAAGGGATATTAAACCATCCAAACCAAACTATTCTGAATAAGGGATTGTTGCACAACGTTGCCTATGGTCAACCTCATTCATTGCCAGAGCATATAGGAGGTGGAATTTCCAACTCCATGAGGTTTATAGCTCCACACTCTTCAGGATTTGGGACTTCATCTGATAACCGCTATCGCTGGGGAAGCCCTCCTCAGCATATGAATTATCCTGGCTACACTGGTGCGTCATCATCATCATCTAATGAACGTCCTTTTGCTGTCACGCATGGTTTTCCATTTGCTGAGAGGCAAGGTTCATTACTTGGGAAGTACCAGCATCATGTTGGCTCTGCTCCTTCAACCAGCCATTTTAATACTCATATGAATCACTACACGGGATCACCAGAGACGTCCTCTCTGTTACCCCTTGGATTTGGTGATATGGGAACCAACAAAAGCTATATCAATGCTCATGGAAAAGCCAACCTTGGTGTGAACTTCACTGGCTCTGGCATGTCCTTGTTACCAACAGTTCCTTTCAGTGGGAGTAGAGGAATACAATCAGTAAGACATGAACCTTTTGCAGAGCAAGGTAGGAGCCCACACTTTGAGACTCAACTCACAGATGGTGGGAGGTATCATATTGACTTGGATAGAATTGCTAATGGAGATGATACTCGGACAACATTAATCATTAAAAACATCCCAAACAGGTAAGCGTTTTATTGATCTCAATCTAAAATCTTTGTGCAATGTTTTCACTCTCAAATGCTTTTGTTTTATAAGGTATACGTACAAGATGCTGGTGGCTGAAATTGACGAGAAGCACAAGGGAGACTATGACTTTCTTTGCTTACCTATAGAATTTAAGGTAAAAGAGTGAACTCATGATGCTCTTGTAATCACTTGAGAACGTACTGATGATCTACATTTCTTCATGATACAGAATAAGTGTAACATGGGTTACGCGTTTGTCAACATGGTCTCTCCATTGCACATTGTTCCCTTCCAACAGGTTCTTACCTGTTCTGTTCAAAACTGCTTTAGGAAACTGCTCTTGCCTAATGTGTTTATGCCTGTTCCTGCAGACCTTCAATGGTAAAGTATGGGAGAAATTCAACAGTGGGAAAGTTGCTTCATTGGCATATGCAGAGATCCAAGGAAAGTCTGCGCTTGCTTCATACATGCAGAATCCAAGTCCTATGAAGGACGAGAAGCATCTGTTTCCAGAAGTCTCCCACCATAATGATGATGGTCAAGACTCTAATGATCAGGTTAGTTGCCTTCCATATGCAGTTTTGTCCACTGATTCGACCTCATATCTATGGATCATACAGGAACAACCCTTTTCAAGCATTTGGAACAGAAGCGCGCCTGATCCAGATTGGTCTTACACAAAGGATCTTATGGAGAGTTCAAGGAACGTTAATTCTAAGAACACTGTAGAAGAAGAGTCTTCTTAAATCTCAACTAAAACCAGCCACTAGCTGAGAACTCTAACCCACCTTCAAAAGGTAAGTGTACAGATCTGGAGATGATATGGAAGAAACATGTGTACAGTATCAAGTCTTGTTTCTCCTCGGTTTTTAGTGATTATTACAACACACGGAAACATCCCTTTTAGTACATTACGTTATTATTATTTTGGAAACTTCTCTTTGTCAGTAATGTATATATATATAACATCCTCTTGTGTGTACATCCTACTGTCCATGTGAACGACATGATCTGTGTACTTAGTTGTTTCATTATATTATACTCGTATAAGTCTCTGTCTCAGTAAGTTACCATTACAAAACCGTTACACGTCTCTCTCTTCAATGGCGGATCAGACTCTTCTTCAACCTTTCCTAGCCAAACCCACCACCAAAGACTCAGCATTGGAGTCTGATTCAGGTATCTTTCTACGGATTTTCTTTGTTATTCTCGTCGGAGCAATCTCATTGTGGGCAAACCACGAGGCATCAAAAGGTTTCTCTATAACCATCATCAATGAAGCTAAAGAAATTCCTTCAGGGAAAATATTCTCTCTTTTCTTCGAATCTGATGATACTGCAGTGCGAGTCTTGCTCGACACAAGCTTCTTTGTTGAGAAGTTTCTCTATGACGGTGTTCCTCGTCGTCTCCGGAAGCCTGTAAACCACGTTACCGTACGGTTCAATAGAAACATAAGTGATGGAGTTGATAAGTTCTTGGTAACTTCTAATGCAAGTCATGGAGAGTATGTCATCAGTTTAAGCTCATCTCTAATGGAAAGAAGTGAGTTTCGTGACGCCGTGAAAGCAGCATTGCGACGATCTATGGTTAGGATTTGGCTATGGGGAGACGAGTCAGGGGCTTCACCGGAGCTTGTTGCCGGGTTAGTGGAGTATTTGGCCGTGGAGGGTGGAGAACGTCGTCGTTTAGGTGGGTGTTATTGGAAGGATAAGGAGTCTGTGAATGTGGCTAGGTGGTTGGATTACTGTGAAAGGCGTAGCGAGGGTTTCATCAGACGGTTGAACCATGGGATGAGACTTAGGTGGGATGATCGAACGGTCGACCTGGCTTCGAGTGGTGCTTGTGGTTCACGTAAAGATGTGTTACGAAACATGATTGGTTTTGATAATTGAGACACGAACATGATTGGTTCTCGTGCTGTCTTATTGGAGCACACATGGCTCCACGTGTAATTAATTATTTAGTGTATAAATAATTCAACCATTTTATGTGGGATTGTTTTTTTCGAATACTTTTGATTTTACAATTTTCTAAAAATGGGCCAAGGCCCTAGTACAACACAACAATAGTTTCGAAATTTAATAGAGCTTTAAAAACAAATAAATATTGCTGTCGCAGTCACTCATTTTAAATTGCAGTATAAACTACAGTCTCACATTCACACTAATTAAGTTTTCATTTTAAATTACATTATAAATTATCTATGTTCAAGCTGACAGCAATTCGTTCAATATCAATTTATAGAGAGTTATCTTTGTAACTTTTTGTTTAATGTAAGGTTATGTCAGAAAAGAATCTATTATCTAGTCAACTCCGCATAGTACGTTGGTCATGCCGTATTACAAATTCTACGGTATCACTTACTGAAAGAATAATAAAAGGTTTTAATTATAAATAAAATTACATCAAAAATAATATAAAATCAGGTATTTATCTGCGCATATGAACATTTTGGAAATATTATTATATGCATTATTAATTAAATAGCATCATTAATTTTTTGTAACTGAAAAATATTTTTTTTAGATAACAACACACTATATATAATTATCTTTTAAACATATAAAAAATTCATATATAATTAATATATCAATTTTAATTCTATAACAAATAAATATAATTATTCATTAAAAATATTAACGATTTTAACTGATTTAATTTTTTTATGTGAGACTTTGGAGACTGTACTTGGTTCATACCTTATTACAAATTCTATGGTATCTAATAATAAAAGGTTTTATTACTTATAGATCAAAATTATGACAAAATAGTAAAATTATATTAAAACAAAAAATTGGATGCTAACAAACCTTTACAAAGGTAAATGTTTATAAAAGATATTTTTTCATATAAGATTGGGACAAAAACAAGAACTTTTGGAAAACAAGGGCTTTTGGAAAAAAAAGCCTTAAACCCTTTTTCGGTGTATCCGATTTTATAGCAAAAGACATTCGCACTCTTCTTCACTCCGCGAGCCAATGTCTGAGAACGCAGCCAACAACAACAACATCATCATGGAGAAGAACCTGATTTGCAAAGACGCCATCGTGTCTGAACTACAGAAGAAGAAAGTTCATCTCTTTTACTGCTTAGAGTGTGAAGAACTTGCTCGCAAAATCGCCGCTGAATCTGATCACATCACTCTCCAATCCATCAACTGGAGGTAAAAAAATTCCCTCTTTCCCCCCATTCAATAAAGCTCATGACTTTAGGTTAAAGTTCATGACTTTAGGTTATGTAAAGATGATGACTTTAGTGTGAAATATTGATCCACTCTGCTAAAAAAATCATGACTTTATTTGTGTGGAAGGCGTTATGTATTCAAAGCCCTCATCTTTCTCTCTTACTGTGAATAGTATCTGATAGGATTCATGATTATGTATTTGTTGGTTTGTTCATTGTTGTATGTTTTGTTTTCAGGAGCTTTGCTGATGGGTTCCCGAATCTGTTTATAAACAACGCACATGAAATCAGAGGACAGCACGTTGCGTTCCTTGCTTCATTCAGCTCTCCTGCGGTTATCTTTGAGCAGATCTCTGTCATTTACTTGCTCCCTCGCTTGTTTGTTGCTTCCTTCACCTTGGTGTTGCCTTTCTTCCCCACTGGCTCCTTTGAGAGGATGGAAGAGGAAGGTGATGTAGCTACTGCTTTCACCATGGCTAGGATTGTGTCTAACATCCCCATTTCACGTGGTGGTCCGACTAGTGTTGTCATCTATGACATTCACGCTCTTCAGGTATGGTTGCTAGTACTTTCCTCTGACCTGTAAAGTGTTATTTCTTTTGATTATTGATTTCTTTTTCTGTTCTTGTGTGTTTGCAGGAAAGGTTTTACTTTGCTGATCAGGTTCTTCCTTTGTTTGAGACTGGAATCCCTTTGTTGACGAAACGTCTTCAACAACTTCCTGAAACTGAGAATGTTAGTTCATAGCTGAGATGATAAACTGAGAAAGTTAATTCCCTTTGCTAGATTTGATTCCTTTTTGTTTGCAGATCATAGTTGCATTTCCTGATGATGGAGCCTGGAAGCGTTTCCACAAGCTGTTGGATCAGTACCCCACGGTTTGTAAACTGATGTTTTATCAATCTTTAACCTTATGAGCATCACAATACCTTAATAATGAGACTTAGTGTTGAATCATAATACCAGGTGGTGTGCACAAAGGTTCGTGAAGGTGATAAGAGAATAGTCAGGCTGAAGGAAGGAAACCCTTCTGGTTGCCACGTTGTCATCGTTGATGATCTTGTGCAGTCCGGAGGTACACTCATCGAGTGCCAGGTATAGTGAGTTTGAAACTCAGGAGAGGCTTTATGCAGAGGATGTTACTTTTGTTTGTTTGTTTCTACACAGAAAGTATTGGCAGCTCATGGAGCTGCGAAGGTGAGTGCTTATGTAACTCACGGTGTCTTCCCTAATAGCTCCTGGGAGCGTTTCACTCACAAGAACAACGGTAACTACTGACTTTGTCAAGTGTTCATCTCTCTCTTCTTCTATTCTTAAAACTGAGAGTCTAACACTGTTTTTTGTTTTGTCTCAATTTAGGAGTAGAAGAAGCGTTTGCTTACTTCTGGATCACAGATTCTTGTCCACAGACGGTTAAGGCCTTAAGAAACAAAGCTCCTTTCGAAGTCTTGAGCCTTGCGGGATCCATCGCAGATGCTCTACAGATTTGAAGCAAATAGAAGATAAAGCTTGCTATCTGTTCTGTCTAAGTGGTTTTGTTGCCTTAAGTGTTGTACTATTAAGATATGATCCGTTTATCACTTTCCTGAGACTTGTTAAACCTCTTACACTTCTTCACTTCTTGTTGATTGATCAAGCTTTACAACAAACTGAACTGTTAAGTTTACACACGTGTGGAACTTCCTTGCTACACACGTGTGTAATCTCTTTTAAAAGGATAAGTTTTTTTACTCCACAAAGTTCCCACCTTTAAAATGACTCCGACCATCTTACGCTACTCCGGCACGACGGTGCCGGCGATTCCGTCAACATCCTCCGTCTCCGGATCCTCCTATCTCCGATTGATAGACACACAATGCACCACGATGGGAGAACTCAAACAAATCCACGCCAATCTCATCAAAACCGGACTAATCTCCGACACCATCGCCGCGAGCCGCGTCCTCGCCTTCTCCTGCGCCACGTCAGACATCAACCAAGCTTACTTGCTCTTCACAAGGATCAATCCCAAGAACCCATTCGTCTGGAACACTATGATCCGCGCCTTCTCTCGAAGCTCGTTTCCAGAGATGGCGATTTCGCTTTTCATCGATATGTTGTGTTCTTCTTCTCCTTATGTGAAGCCGGAGAGATTGACTTACCCTTCGGTGTTCAAGGCTTACACGAGTCTCGGCAAAGCTCGTGATGGGAGAGAGTTACACGGGAGGGTGATCAAAGAAGGGCTTAAAGACGACGCCTTTATACGGAACACGATGTTGCATATGTACGTGACTTGTCGGTGTTTCGATGAAGCTTGGAGGGTTTTTGAAGGGATGGTGGAGTTCGATGTTGTTGCTTGGAACTCGATGATCATGGGTTTAGCTAGATTTGGGTTGGTTGATGAGGCGCGGGAACTGTTCGATGAAATGCCGCAGAGAAATGGAGTGTCTTGGAATACGATGATTAGTGGATTTGTGAGGAACGGTAGGTTTAAGGATGCGTTGGAGATGCTTAGAGAGATGCAGGAGAGTGGTGTGAAGCCTGATGGGTTTACTATGGTGAGTTTGTTGAATGCTTGTGGTTGCCTTGGAGCAGAAGAGCAAGGGAAGTGGATACATGAGTATATTGTGAAGAATGGGTTTGGGTTGAATGGTGTAGTTGTTACTGCACTTATAGATATGTACTGTAAGTGCGGGTGTGTGGAGGAAGGTTTGAAGGTGTTTGAGAATGCTCCGAAGAAGCAATTATCGTGTTGGAACTCGATGATTCTTGGTTTAGCTAATAATGGGTACGTGGAAAGAGCTATTGATTTGTTCTTGGAGTTAGAGCGTTCTGGCTTGGAGCCAGATTCAGTTAGTTTCATTGGTGTTTTAACAGCTTGTGCTCACTCCGGGAAAGTAGATAAAGCTGGCGAGTTTTTCAGATTGATGAGAGAGAAGTATTGTATTGAGCCATCAATAAAACATTACACTTGCATGGTTAACGTGCTGGGTGGATCGGGGCTTCTAGAGGAAGCAGAAGCAATGATAAAGAACATGCCGGTGGAAGAAGACGCTATTATATGGACTTCTTTGCTTTCTGCTTGCAGGGAAAAAGGTAACGTTGAGATGGCTGAGCGAGCAGCAAAATGTGTGAAGAAGCTGGATCCAGATGAAGCGTGTGGTTATGTGCTCATGTCTAATGCGTATGCTTCTTATGGGTTGTTCGAAGAGGCGGTTGAACAGAGGGTTTTGATGAAGGAGAGACAAATGGAGAAGGAAATAGGGTGCAGTTCGATTGAAGTAGATTTCGAAGTTCATGAGTTTGTTTCTTGCGGGAAAAGACACCCTAAATCCTCAGAGATTTACAGCTTACTAGGTGTTTTGAACTGGGATGCCTCTGCTTTAAACTCAGAACTCAATTTGCTGAACAGCTTTTTCATTTAAAGACACTTAGGTAATGGTTATTACCAATTTACCATAATGCAATCAGTCATCATTTATGATAATCATTTAGGTAATCATTTAGGTAATAGGCGTATTAACGTTTTTTTGCAGTTGCTCATGAAAGTACTCAATCAGAAACATGAGAAACCACCAGTTTGTATGTCTAACGTTTTCTTATTAGTGGAGAACATTCTTTTTTTGTTAAGTGGAGAACATTCACTTAAGATCAGGGACAAAAACACAGTAATATTTTTTGTAGTATATTAGAGGATTCTGCTTAACTTCATTAACAGTTACTTATGTTTTTGTTTCTTCTTTTTTTTCTTCTTTTTTTCTTCTGTTGCAGGTACAAACTACAGAAGAAGATTAGTTTCAGTTCTTTTACCAATCTTATGGTTATCTCTCTACCTACAAAGATATTAATCTTTGATTCCAAGGTAAATTAGATAATAAAACTATATGGTACTTTGATATGATGAACCATGGAGATTAGATGAGTAATATTAAGGTTTGGACATGGCACGCTGCGCAGGCCCCCAAGAGTAAATATCAGAACCCGAGTTTCCATTAGTGAGTAGGTTCTGAGGCAATCCATGAATGTCATCTAAGGGACGGGATCTTCCATTCTGGTAGTATTGCTGGTTCTGCATAGAAGCAGCTTCATCATCATCCAGAGGAAGACGATCAAACCCAGCATTCATGAAAGATGCAGCCATGAGAACAACAGGACCAGATGCAATTAGCCCACCAACCACTCCTCCACCAACAACCTGTCCTTGAGGGCCGGCTAAGTAAATGGTCAAACCAGTAATCCCAAGTGGTGCTGGTGGAGGCAAGATTGATCCAAGCAATGAGAGGATCTCGAAACGTCCGTGTAATGTCACAATACCTCCTGATGAAGCTGGCTGCCTTAGTGTCACATTGGTGACGCAACCATTAGCACTTAGTATGCAGAGACCTCTCTGTTTCCTTCTTGAAAAATCCGATAAACTCTCACAGATGTCATTACCCGAGCTGATCTCAACAGCATGAGCTCTGAGGGAATTGGGACTGTCGTGAGTCACAATGATTGGTGGTTTGGGTTTGTTCTTGGAGCCAGCTGGTCTACCTCGTGGCCTCTTAGCGATCTCTCCTTCGATTGATGAAACCGGTTGGACCGCTTTGGGTAATGCTTTCATGTTGTTGTTGTTATTGCCTCTCTCTGCTACTGCTTCATGGTTTCTCAATGGGAGTAGTGACTTAGATCCTACAGAGGTTGGAGTCAAAGCTGCACCTCCAGCCATTGTTAGATTTCAACTGAGATTGTGTGAGGAGTTTATGGGTTTAAGTAAGGAGATTATGGTGAATTATTATATGTTAAGAGACACCAAAAGAATGATTGTGAAGAGTAGGAGATAGTTAAGTTGTCATCAAAATTGTGATTAATAATTAACAAATTATTTTTGCAGTTTCTGGCAGCCTACTTCTCAACAGATGATTCATGACAATTGTCTTCTTGAACAGAGATAAATTATATAATCTTGTAACTATTTACAACCTACTTTGATAGGTATGCAGAGTTTACAGATATTTTTCTTCTGTAGCTTAAACTGGGGCCACGTGACAGGAACGTGTGAAAGAGCCAAGTTCAACTTTTTTATAATGATTATTGATGAAAGTGAGAATCATAAAAGCAATACGACAAATACGACCCAACATTTGGCAGAATAATGCAACAAAAGCTAAGTGGTCTCAGTGGACGGTTAGACTAAACTATTGACTGTATTGAGGGGCTTAAAGTTAGCTACTAGCCACTAAAATTGAACTTAGTTTTGTCACTTTCCTTTGTCTCGTCTTGCGTCATCAAATCTATGAATTGATAGTTTTATCTCAACTTTATCTCTTACGTCACGGCTCTCATTACAGTAACCTTGAACACATGTCTTTGACTGACTAAAAAGATCCGTACAAAACAAGACATGAATACTTTTATCAAAACAACAAAATGCCTCCAGAGATTGCAGCAACTCCAGACTCGACAGGCTCTTTTTGATCATCATTAGACAGGTTTAATCATTGCCATTTCTCCACCAGCACCAAAAGTTATGTTGATCATTGAATCAATATGTTAAGGAGAAACAGAGCACTTCAAGACTTGAAGAAGCTTTTGCAGAGCCGGGTGTAATAGCTTTTTTTTATTCACAAGTCTTCTCAGGCTTTTGTAATGTGAGTCTCTATGCCACTAGGAGAAATAGATTCGTCTTTAGTCTCAACAATCTCTATGCTTGCGGTTCTACTCTTTCTGTTCCTCCTTTCCTGCCAATACAAGGCGATACAGTTTGATTATTATAAATGCAGAAGCATATAAACTATTTGCTGCATCTTTGGATCAACATCACTCAAGTAGTAAAAGATTTATACCTGGCCAAAAGGATGTTCCTCAGATTCAAGCATCGGCACAACCTGACTCATTCTAGGACGTTTCTCTGCTTCAGGATCAACACATCTAAGTGAAACCAAAAGTGCACGTTTCAGAGCACTTTTACTTGGTCTAGGTTCAAGTCTTGGATCAACAACTTCTTCAGCTCTTCTTGTCCCAACCATCATCTTTAGCCATTCCACAAGATTCACCTGCCAATACACAAACTCAATCAATATTCATAACTTTTTTCAATAAGCAAAACCAATTATTTAAGCCTCGCCTCATTAGCAGGACGTCCATAATCAACCGGATCTCGTCCAGTAACAGCTTCAAGAAGCAAAACACCAAAGCTGTATATATCACTCTTTTCATTTAACAGGCCTGAGTTAGCATATTCTGGCGCTACATATCTGAAACAAATAACAAAGAATACATCAATGATTTCTTCTGTAAGGACCTTAAATAATTAACCATTATGGCCTCAAGAGGGTACAAAGTTTTGGACATTACCCAAAGGTTCCCATGACTCTTGTTGTGATGTGACTCTCACCAGAGTCCAAGAGCTTGGCTAACCCAAAGTCAGAGAGTTTTGCAGTAAACTCATCATCAATTAATATATTGCTTGCTTTAATATCTCTATGGACCACTTTGGGTTCTATTGCTTCATGTAAATAAGCAAGCCTGTAAAGTTGTACAAAGTGCAGAGAACTTTAATATTCAAAGCAATTCAATATATCCAATAAAAGCTTAATCTGCTTCAAACCACTTACGCTTGTGCAGTACCGGTAAGGATCTTCATCCGTGCCTCCCAAGTGAGGGTTCCATGTTGCCTCATAGCTCCATGTAGCCATTGCTCTAAGTTACCACTATTCACATACTCATAAACAAGCATCCTGCGTTCATAACAATACTTAGAAAACAGTAAAGATCATTCTCATCTAGTAGTGGAAAATGATAAAAGACAAGTGGTCCTCACCGATGAACTCCCTCTATGCAATATCCTAAAAGCCTAACAAGATTTTTGTGTCGTACGTGACCAATAGCCTCCACTTCTACCCGGAACTCCTTCTCAGCTTGCCCTCTACAGACATGAGATTACTAAGGAAACAAAGCATAGGATTCACAAACAAATTTGCATTCCAATTGAAAACTTACAGATTGTTAAAAAGCTTCTTCACAGCAACCTCGGTACCATTGGCGAGTTTACCCTTATAAACTACTCCATAACCACCCTCTCCAATCACATTCTCTGCAGAGAAACGGTTGGTAGCTAGCTCAAGATCCCTAAGAGTAAACCAATGTCCCCAACCAAGATGAGATATCTCTGGTAAACCAACCAAAGGAGATGCTGTTACAAGTCCTCCTCCATACTGTCTCCCAACACTTCCAAAGCCTACTTCATCCCCGGAATGAGAACTACAAGCTCTATCATGGTGGTTCACAGAGCTACATCGACTCAGAGTATCATTATCACTAGACTTGGTTCTTGCCAAGTGAGACATCATCGTTCTCCCAGAGATTCTGTCAGTGGACTTGTCATTCATTGCTACATATAAACTCTCAGGTTGAGGATTGTGACTCTGAAACCCAGCTCTGTCGACTCTTATATCTTTAGACACATGTGGTATTTGGTTGAAAGATCGTCTAGATTTCTTGCGGAATGTGATCCATAGAGACAAGATACAGAGAATCATAACTATGAACAGTCCAACAACTAAACAAACCCATACCCATAACTTCAAACCCTTCAAACCAAAAAATGATATCTTCTTGGACATTTCAGCGTTTAAAGAACTCTCAGATGCCATATCTACTCGCCCAAACCGTTTTTTTTTGCTTCTCTTACAACTTCACTATAACAACCACCTAGACAACAACAACAGAGTGTCTCAGACTTAAACACTTGCATAACATCATATAAAGACTATCAGACTTTCACACTTGTAATGAATCAAATAGAAGAACCTAATGAGCATAAGTACAAAAGGCACCTCCACAGAAACAGTAAATAAAAATGCAAACTTTCATGGTAATATCAGTAATTGAAATGCGGCATATGAACAAACATGTTATGGGCATTACGTGTCCCCACCATTACCCAAAGATGGAAGCTTTTAAACCAGAGAAAAAGCATCACTTAAGTTTGAAGCAAGAGACAAATTTTCAGAGAATCAAACAGATAATGCTATCAAATAAAAACATTCAGGTAAAAAAAAAAAAAAACTTTTTTTCTTTCTAATGAAACAAAGAAGAGAGCATAAATCTTACCTTAGAATGTGGGGTTTCCCTTTTGATGATTCATATTAGAACAGAAGAAACAATGGCAATAACAACAAAAAGGCTCCATTTTTATTTTCCTTTTTTGAAGCAAAACAGAGGAAAATCCAAAAAAAAACAGAGTATCTCCAAGAAGTGTATATATAAAATACAGAGTGATGGGTTAATGGAGAAATAAAAGTTTGGTGGGTCTGTAGTAAAGCTGGAAAGAAAGCTTTGTTTGCAATGGAGGAAACAAGAGAGAGGGAGAGAGAGTATTGAGCAGTGAAGGTATAGCAAAGATAGTGGATTTGTCAACTGTGACATTTATAGCCTGGTTGAAATATTAAAGATATTTTTGCAATTCTCAAATTATCATTTAAATATATATTGTATAAATACAGGGGGCAGAGCACAGAAGAAGGAATTCTCAAACACAGGCTTTGGAATTTTTAGGTCAATGTTATTCTCACTCTTCAATATTTCTTCCTTTCACACATGTCAAATTTGGATTCTATCTATGTTCAATTTATTTTATTTACTTCAATATTTTTTTCAGAAAATAGCTAGTTTATTTAATTAGATTCATACATATAAACACGTTTTTTTTTTAAGATTTTTAAAATTTTTGGGGAATGTTACAACTCATAAGTAAAGAAACCAATGTGCCTTTCTTGGAGATAATGAATCCATGAGAGGGATAATAGATTAAAGAAAAAGCCTGTGATGGAGGCTTTATTTGAAGCATAACTTTTGGATAAAGTTTTATATTTCTTTTTTTTTGCCAAATTAAATAAATCTTATCACCTTTTTAAATGATTATATAGTTTTTAAAAAAAGGATATTTGTGATATGGTGACTTACCGTGAGTCCATAAGTATTAGTTTTAAAAGTTGCACTTGCGTTTTGGTCGAGGTCTCATTGGTCGATGGTGGGTGGGGTTTACAGGCAATGGCCAGGTTTTTTTGCAGAGGAAAGAATGGCCGGTTGGCTGAGTATTGTTGTTGTTGCTGCCATGTGATCACGTTCTCCTCACGTGTCTTACACCTCCTTTGAGCTAGATTCTTGATCAGTATTATTCTCCCAAGTTTTGTGATTCATCATAATCTATTACATTACTTGTGACTTTTTCTTAAGGGATTGTGATGGAAAGTGAAAAAACAATGATTACTTGATCAATTATATATACATTCAGCATATAGCTTTCCCATGTGTGCAACTTATGCTATTATTGATCCTAATTTGTTAACTTTTTTCCCCATCCATGGTGATATACATAATGAATTCATATGGGTTTTTGTAAGTTGACAAGTTTCATTTGAATTTGATCACAAAATCAAAGTACTCCAAATCTAATATAAGAAAAAAAAAAGACAACTCTCTTCACCCATTCTTAGTTGATCAATGGAACCATTGGTCTTAGTTGTAGTTGATCAAGTGAATCATTTGTCTCCATTTCTTTCTTACCTGTTGGATTGTGTCTTGATCTGGATACTTAGATCAGAGTTTAGTTGATGTTTCCTTTAAAATTTCTTATAGAGATTGGTAATCAAACATGACTCCATGGCCCAATGGATAAGGCGCTGGTCTACGAAACCAGAGACTCTGGGTTCGATGGAGTCGGTTTTACCCTATTTTTTTTCGCTTTTAATATCAGTGTATTACTTGTTATTTGAATATGAATGAAATACAATAGGATCTTCATATGTTACCTTTGTGTACAGTTTATTTTATGTGTATAAATCAATCCACAAGAACTTAGGTTATATATCTGCACATTTTGTGGGTGCAAACCCTAACCTAGACCTCTTTGTATCATATAGTATATGAAAGTTCTGTTGCTGGTAGTTACCGATGATAGACATGGTGGATTTAGGAGTTCCTAGAATCGCCAAGCACACCACTTCTTCACTCAACCATATGAAGACATTCTCTGCTGGGAAGTTCCAGACTGCTCCATCTTCGAAAGCAATCCCAAGCTCAAGCAGCTCCATGTTGTTCTCCTCTACACCAGAGACGTTGAAGCAAGGGTCTAGAATTGGAAATTCTCTAAGTACTTGGTACTTCTCTTTCACTTTCTCTGTAATCTTGTTCTTGATGATCTTGTATGCTGGTTCAGCGAAGTAGCTTAAGGTTGTACCTGAATCAATGATGGTTCCACCAGCTCCATCTGATGTGATGTTCCATGTTTCTTCAGGTATGTCAAGAGCTTGGCCATTTACTAGAATGGATTTGATTTGTAGATAGTAAAATGTCTCTAGGGAAGCTTCCTTGCCGTGCACGAAAGATGTGAAGTTCAGATTAGGGTTGTTTAGCAAATCCTTGTCTTCTCCGAAGATTAGCTTGCTGCTTACGTTGGTGTCGCTGTTTCTGTCGACAAGGCAATAAGAAAAGGAGTGTCCGTAGAGAGACTGAAGCTGAGAAGAAAACGAAAGTGGTCCTCTTCCTAACCCTAGCAGACCTGAAGCACCATTGAAGAGACCTCTGTTCCAATGGCCACAACCAAACATCATGTCTTCAACTTTGTACTCTGAGCTTCCTCCCTCGGTATTTGTGAGATTAACGGTGAAGGTCTCAACCGCGAAGTCTCCAGTTGTGTTTGATCTGTCTCCATACCAGTAGAAATAAGGGCAGGACTGGTTACTTGATTCACACGGTACTGAAGGATCAGGTGATGAGATGAGGCTGCATCTAGGGTCTTTGCATGTTATGTTCTTGAATGAAGAAGACGTTTTTGGGTCATAAAACGCACCGTGTTGGTGGAAACAGTCGTAGCAAGGAAGGCACTGGAGCCAGTTTAGGTCACTTCCTGTGTCAAGAATCAATGAGAAGTGTTTTGGTGGTGTCCCAACAAGCACGTCCATGAAGTATTCACCAGAACCAAGGGTCATACCGGACTCAAGAGTCGCCACCAGCTTCCCTGGTGAATCCTCTGGATCTCCCACCGGTGTAGTCTCCTTCTTGTGTGTCTGGTTCTTTGCTTTTCTAGCCCGTGCGTGAAGCGTCTGGATTCTTGTGAGGTCTTGGATTTTGAGATCGAGAACTGAATGTGTTGTTCTCTTTGATTCTTGGTTAATCTCTCGGCGCCGTAGCTGAAACTTCATGGATTCTTTGGTATGATCCTTGGCAGGATCATACTTAGTGGAGGAGAAGCCACAATCATTGCTTGTGGAAGAAGAAACGTGCATAGAATCTTGGAAGCTAAAGCCGTAAAGGGATGATGAGTTATGCTCATGTTTCTTGGAGAGAGCTCTGCAGTCGCCAGAAAATGGTGTGGCGGTGAAGACAATCAGACCAAGAATTAAGCTTAGTTTGGTCGACATTAAGCTGCTGAGAGTAATAAAAAAACTGAAGATAAAAGAAATAATAAAAGAAAAGCTTAGTAATCTCTAGGGAAGACCTATGAGATTATATGAGTTATAGCCTCCAAGAGAAGCTAACGGAGAAGAAGATCTAGGGAAGTAAAAGATTTGGTGAAAGTCAATGGAATTTATAAATTTTAAAATAAATATTCAATGGATATATATCTTCCTACCAAGAAGTTAGATATACAATAGCAGAAAATAATTTAGAAACGAGTTAGGGAGAATATTGAAAGTGGTTTTCAGTAAGACCAATTCAAATAAATGGAATTTTAAAACCTTTGTTTCAATATTCGTATTTTTTCTTTGAATTACTAAAAACCATGTTTACAAATCTTTAATATTTACAATTTAGAGGTCAATTTTCATCACAAAGTTATGTTGCGAGAGATCACAATTGTTGTTGTTGATGTGATCGACATGATATAATATATTTATAAGAAATCATTCAACAAAAAGCGGGCACTTGTAATTTTATTTCAAACACAATTTTATTGATTAAATAGCGAGACTAATAATATAGTTTCATTTGGAATAATTTATTTTTTTATAAAATAATTTTCTGGTTCAAATCTTGTTTACTAATCTACATTACACAATTATGGTTTTGATGTTTTTTTTGGGGTGCAAATGTTAAGATTCATACCATTTTTTTAAGATTACAATAGTGTGGGAACCCACTTATTGCAAGTTAGAAAAGAGAGGAGATGGGAAAACAGAGAAAATACTCGGTTCACATATAGAAGTTGGTAGTGCTTTTGATTTTAAATGCTGATAAAGTTTACATTATGTTTAAGCTGTATAGTTTTAGATTTGACTTGGTTCTATGATGTATAGTTAGATCAAAGTCACATCCACAATGCGACTTATTAACAAGAGAAAATAAATTTAATGCACTTTAGAGATCAAATAGATTATCATACTTTAATTGACTGTAGAAGAGTCTTTCTAAGTGTCTTTGACCATGACTAAGGAAATGTAAACATTCATTTATATCTAAATAAATTAAAGTTTGAACCTATGTTGGAAATCCACCAAATCTTTGGAAACTTAAAAAATAAAAAGTTATTATACTTCCTAGCAATGCTATATATCCGTGTACTGTCAACACTTTATACATACAATATTTTGTGAAAGAAATGTTAATACTGAACAAGTTATGAAGTAATGAAGATTGTGCGAGACCGTAATTTATTTAGCTTATTTAATAAACTAAGTTAGTGATATCTTTCTCATTATTTATATTAGGTGGAAATGAAAAAAAAAAAATAGTGTTAGAATGCATTGCGTTTTTACTTGCATGTATACTGATGTGAAATATTATTTTTATATCAATCTGATTCAACTATACAAGTTTAGTAAATAAAGCAAAAGATCCGAGTTTGACTTTGAGAATTATGTGTAAATGTAACGTGTTCCTAACCAGAGATTTACATTCAGTTAGCTATAAACTTATAACCCACACCAGACATTCATTTCTAAGTGTGCACGTAATTCCAATATATTTCCATGCTTATCACTAAAAACTACTTTTCGTATTCTAAAAACTGTACGTGTGTTAGATAAGTATTTTTCATCTCCAAATACAGTTTTTATCGGTGTGCTATAACATAGCCGATTTGTTTGACGTTAAACAATGGCACATAGCAGCCATCTTTTTTTTTTCTAATGTGAAAGCATTACATATGAATGGGCCTTATGGGTATGAATGATAACTATTGCCTATTGGGAACAAACCGAACAAACAGACAAAACAGTCTGCAAGATACATGGCTTAGCTTTCAACGTGATGTAGTCAAGACTTCATCTTACTCGTTGTGTTTGATACGTTGTTCAGAAATTTAGAAGACCTTAAACTCTAATCTTGACAATGAAAGCTAAATGTGTACAGCTATACCTAAAATTTTCATAAATCAAAAGGAAACATGAAGCTTATATGATATGATTGCTAGGAATCATCATGCGGGTCACGGGGGAGGTGCAACCACCGGAACTACATTATTGTAATTGTAATAATTTATAAGAGGACAACATATCTTCTACATGTGCCGGTTTCATTTATCACCTCCTCACCATCTACTTTTCTCACCTTTGTCTATCTCCAAAATTTATTATCCCATTTTGGACCGACCAGTGGTTCCACACTATGTTCTACTCTCTTTCTTTTGTTTACCTTCTCCACATTCCCTTATTTGTGTTTCATAATCTATTCATGATATAACAGAACTCTCACCTTCACAAAATCATTACTGCATTTTACGATTTTACGATATTAGAAATAGATACATTACATATAAGATCAAGGAGTAAAGGTTTTTTTGTGTGTCTATTATTCATTTTGAAAAGCATTGTTTCTATTCATTTAGCAAGTTATCCAGCGGTTTTCACTAGTATGTTACCGTCTCACTACTAGAACTCAACCTAATTTAGAGTGTTGCATTGTAGGGTTGTGAAAAAGTTAAGTGTTCATCTAATTTTAATACATGCATGGCTGTTTTTAGGTGGATATCTGTTAATGTGTGCAGTCTGCATGCACTTATTTCATACACCTACCATACATCTAATTCAATAAATACTTCTAACCCTGTCTCTGTTTTTTTTTCGTTTGTTTATTTAATCAGATATATAGAGAGAGAGAGAGAGTTAAGATAACAAAGGATACTCAACTATAATAATAAAAAAATATTCACATAATGACAATGTCTTAAATCTTCCGTTCTTAATTAAAAAAAACATTTGATTCTATAGATATACCACCGAACTCGAACAACTTAGGGCATCATTAACCCAAGAAACCCTCTTGGGTTTCTTGTTTTTTTTTTTTTATTACTTTTTTTAAATTGAACCAATCGCGAGCTGCCACGTGTCAGTGGGACCCGTGAACAGTGTAAGAAACTCATAAGAACCGGTTCTTAATCTATATTTTTTGTAACCGATCCTTACACTGTTCATGGGTCCCACGGCTTAAGAAACCCACCCAAAGACCCCCAATAATCATGCTCTTATAGTACACAGAAATTAACCCAACATATATAATTAATTATATAAGAATTCGTACATATCTTAAAATAATTATATTAGAAATTAAATATAATGTATATATATTGAATGAAAATCATAGGTAGCATCGCCGTCTAGCTAGTATGGCAGAACATTATTTGTCACCATCAATACTATGCATTATTTTGACTGCTCTTGTCTCCATCGCCGGTGCAAAAGTCCCGGCGATCATTGTCTTCGGCGACTCTTCCGTAGACTCCGGCAATAACAACTTCATAGAAACCATGGCCAGAGCCAACTTCGAACCTTATGGCCGCGACTTCCCCGGTGGCCTCCCCACGGGCCGCTTTTGTAACGGCCGTCTCTCCTCTGATTTCACTTCCGAGGCTTACGGTCTTAAACCGACTGTCCCGGCCTATCTTGATCCGTCTTACAATATCTCTGACTTCGCCACCGGAGTTTGCTTCGCCTCTGCTGGCACCGGTTATGATAATTCCACCGCCGGTGTGCTAGTAAGTCCACATTTCACTTTAAACGCCCTAGTAAAGCCTGTTTCTTGCGTGACAAGAAACGCCAAGATGGTTAACTTGTTTTGTCTTTTAGGGCGTGATTCCTTTATGGAAAGAAGTCGAGTACTATAAGGAATACAAGGACAAACTAGCCGCCCATCTCGGCCACCGAAAAGCCGCTAGTATCATCAGAGAGTCACTCTACTTAGTCAGCATAGGAACCAATGACTTCTTAGAGAATTATTACACATTACCAGACAGGAGATCTCAGTTCAGCATCAGTCAGTACCAAGACTTCCTCATAGGGATCGCCGAGGTGTTTTTAAAGGATCTTTACAAACTTGGTGCTCGCAAAATGTCTTTCACTGGAATCTCCCCAATGGGATGTCTACCACTAGAAAGAGTCACGAATCTTGACGACCCTTTCAGCTGTGCTAAGGGTTACAATGACTTGGCGATAGATTTCAACGGGAGGTTGAGGAGATTAGTGAGGAAGTTGAATAAAGAACTCATTGGAATGAAGATATACTTTGCTAATCCTTATGATATCATTTGGGACATTGTTACAAAACCGTCACGTTACGGTCTAGAGGTCTCGAGTTCTGCGTGTTGTGGAACTGGTTTGTTCGAGATGGGGTTTCTCTGCGGCCAGGATAATCCGTTAACTTGCAGTGATGCAAATAAGTTCGTTTTCTGGGACGCCTTTCACCCGACCGAGAAGACTAATCAGATTGTGTCTGATTACTTCTTTAAACATCTCAAGAATCTCTTTCGTTGATCCTAGTTCATATTTTCATTTATATGAATCCAGATTTATTTTCAAAGATTAGAGAATGTTTTTTTCTTTGCTTATATAAAAAACTCTACCTAGAGGAGGACAATGTTGACTCAATGAGTAATGCAATGGCCTTATGATCCAACCAATGCAAACTATATGCTCATAAATATAGTGATAATGTCATATAAGTATTTATTATTATTTTATAAAACAATAACATTGGTTTTGCTTTATCCTTTATACAAAACTCAAAAAAGAGAGGCAAAATATTATTAGTGTTTAGCGTTGCCATCTATAACAGACCTAAGTTCATCCCAACTTGCTGAGTCCCCTATGAAATCTCCACCGTTGATGTTCTCGAAACTCAGGAAGCTGTTATCATGACAAGTATATGTCGGTTGATTGAAACCAAACGTAGTAAGTTGGTTCCAGTAAGGACTCTGTGTTTGTGGCTGAAGCTGTAGCTGAGGTTCTTGTAGCTTGTGGGACAAGGGATTTACGACGAGGTTGCTAGTGTGATCGGAGTCTAAGCTGCTCGTCTTGGAACACGAATCGGCTAAGGTGTTAACCGGTTTACGGTTTGATTGTACGATGTTTTGGTTTCTGTGCTGTGTTACTCGTTTGAAGATTCTGCATAGTGTCCAGACCTCCTGCGAAAAACAAGATGGAACCATTATTTTTCAACAGTAAAATTTGAATTTAATTTATTTATGTGATAATTTTCTATATTATGGTTATAATTTTATGAAAAGTCTAGTGTCGTCATTGATTAAGTCAATATTTAAATAATTAAGATAATCCAATTTGACACACAAAAGCTACTTGAATGTCTTTTTGTTTCAAAGAAAAATATATTGATGGTTTCTAGTGATTATAATTAATTTTGTTGAATGAAAACTAAATATCAAATTTTGAAAGGATGAGAAATTATATTCTATTGTAAAATAATAAAAAATCTTAGCTTAGAGCCTGGTCTAGTTTTAACTTTCTAACAAAAACGTGGTCCCATTTTCAGGAAAAATAAATATGTGATCAATGATCGTATGGAAATGTACATTTGGGACTGACTTTTTAAAGCATTTAGCACCACAAATTTAAGAAATTGTCTCACTAGAAATGGGCAATATGGTTTAGCCTGATGCATACTTTTCTTGGTTAAACAAAACCGGTTTGTTTGTTTATATTTTATAAGACAGTTTAGAACAATAAGAGAAAGCCTCATATATATTTCAAAGAAAATGAAACTCACTGCTTGTTGAACTGGCGAGTCGGTTTTTGTGGTGGAGGGGAGGCGGAACTCATGCATCATCCAATCGGTTTTGGTACCTTTACCGGCTGAACCAAGATAGTAGACCAGAGATTTCTTCAGACCGACACATTCAAGATTGGAGTAAACCGGTTTATCAATACCAGTGGCTTTCCAGAAACCTGAACCAGTGACTCGGTTTGGTCTAACGCTATTCTTGTATTTCCTGCCTCTCATGCAGAAGACGTACCACTCTTTTTCCCCGACGCTGCTCGTCACTCCTAATAAAATTTTCAGTACATTTTCATATTAATTTGTCTCCTTCATGAAAATTTTATTTGTATGCTAGTATGCGAAAATGAAATTAAAACACATTGATTCTAGATATATTAGGCACGCTATTAGGGTATGTATTCACTTGTATAGACATTATGTTATACATGTAAAGTCACATGCATATCTTTTGATATATGAAACATACTTTTCTCTAATTACAACAAAATTGACCGCCATCTTTATTTATTCTTTTTAAATATCTATAATGTCGCAATTACTAAATTTCAACTGACTAAGCTAGATTTAGATTTTTGCTCCGTATTCAGTTTATGAAGTTCCAATCAGTTAGCAAGGGTGATCAATCCAGAATTGAATTCTGATTTGGTTTGATACAATTTCGATTCGATTATGAACCAAAATATTTTAATTTCATAAGAAAATTCATCTTGATAAGATATCTCTTTTTTAAGCTTTGTTTTACATATTGACCACTGATATTTATTTTTCATGTAGGCTTTTTTGTTGGTATCGTTTTGATCCTTCTGGATCATATTGAAGACCCCCCTAATTGGTAATTAATACTATCTATTTTGAGAAAGATATGAGAAAAAAAAGGAATATATACAAGGGTTAACCAATACAAAAACTTACTCGGAAGATCCCAAGGATCGTACTTGTAGATATCGACCTGTTTAATAAGCTCGAGTTTGATGGGTTTGTTCTCTACTTTTCTTCGAAGATAATACTCTAAAAGCTCTTCGTCCGTAGGATGGAATCTGAATCCAGGAAGTCTTGTTTCATCTTCTTCTTCATGATCCTTACTACCTTCACCATTCATCTTCGCTACATCGATCTCCTTATCACGAATCAAGTGTGTCTGAATGAAAACTTCTCTGTACATATATATATATATATATAGGTAAACATCAATTTCATGATAGTTTTTGTACCGTTTCTTTGTTGCTGGGTCAATGACGAAGGACTTTGACTATTATTATACACACATTATCTTAATGAAAGCCGATACTTATTTAATATTAACCAAGTATTCATTTAATATTTTCATACAAAAATAAATATTTATATCTATATAGGATCTTATACGGGTATAATCTTAATAATCACTATTTTTAATGTTAGTTATCTGGGGAAAATGAGTTTTTAATTCCTCAACTAATTGAAATCAGCACTTTTAATACTCAACTTTAGGTTGTGCATATTTATTCCTCAAGTAATCTTTAACTGTGCAAAATCAGAATAAGAAAAGTCAAACGTTACAATACTAAACGGCAAAAAACAGAGATTGAGTTTTGTTTATAAACCCCAGAAATCCCTAAATTCTTTAGGGAGGATGACATATATGAAAAAGTGAATGAGTAAAAGATTAACGTTGAAATTATGAAAAAGAAAATAATTTATTAAAGAAGATGTTTTAATATCTATGTATCCAGCTATATCTTCAACTATAACCTCATAGTCATCTTTCTCAACAGAAGTATTATCATCGAACTCTATAGTTGCTTCTTCTTCTTCATTCCTTATCTCTTCTTCTTCAACCAAATTTCTTATCTTTTTGAATTTCTTGTCTCTTCTTCGCTCTTTATCAGTTCATCACTTTGATTAGTTGTTTCTTCTTCAGCTAAAATATTTGTCTTTTTCAAGAGTATTTGTCATTCCTCTTCCAACAACATTGCTTCTTTCTTCTTCTTCAATAACAGTCCTGGAGCCAAATTAATGAAAAAAATTGTAACAACATTAACCAGACACTACACAAATCAAGTAATGAAGAAGACTGAATTTACCTTTCATTCTCTGTTGATTTTGGAACTTCAGGTTCGACACAACTCAATAGTGTTCTTCGATTGGAAGTTTGTTTCTTCTTCCTCTACGCCTTCCAGTGAAAGTTTTCACCATCTCATCAACACAAATCATGTTTCTCTTTCGGAATCTCTAATAGCAATTGAAGAAAATTTAGGGTTCTGAGTTTCCAAAGCAAAAGACGATCTCTTTTTTGTTTTAGACTTAACGTTTCCGTCATTAATTAACGTTTAATCTTTTTAGTCCAATTTTGCACAGTTAAACATTACTTCAGGAACAAATTTGCGCAACCCAAAGTTGAGTATTAAAAGTGCTAATTTAAAATAGATGAGGATTTTAAAACCCATTTTCCCTAGTTATCTGACAATTTTTTTTTACAAAACAATGAAAATCGATTTATCATTTTATCTCATGGTCTTCGTGATTGAACAATATATTTTCTTTAAAATGCGCTAACTTTTATATAGTAATGATCCTTAACCATTTTCAAACCTAATTAAGTCTAATAATTTTCGGTTTTTTAGCAAGGTATTTTCAGAAATAAAAAATCATCTGTTGAATTAAAGATGTCTCTCGAAAAGCATACAAGGTTTTAAATCATTCGTATTTTAGTTCCATGACGAAAATATATAATGAGTGTATGTAGTATTATAACTTAGATATCTTTGTCTAGTATGCAGAAAAGTCCAAGGAAATGGAAAACAAAGATCATTGATCGCGACTAATATGTATATTTATTGCCGGCGAAAAAGAAAATAAATGCATGATGTAATATAATCTAAATTCAAACATGTCGTTACTCGTACTTGTTACGTATATACAGTAATTATATTAAATTATCAGTAAACTAGTTCAATCCATACTTATATAGTTGTATAGGTAAATTCACGTGGTTTGACCATGTAATCTATTTTCAAGATATTTAAATATAGTAATAATATTCTCATATGCACGAAAGGATAAATTTTAAATATGCCTCCACAGTGGATTCAACTATTTTGATAGCCGAGGAGCCAAACACCAACGTCGATGGTAGACCAAATCTATTAATAATAACCATTCTCCTATCATTACCCCCTTCAACCGCATTCCAAAGAGTTAGTTGCACACTTACACTTAGTTAAAGGAAACTACTTTTTGTTACAATTCAAAATATTTAATAGTTGTATTGTGGAGACTTAACCATACAATTTTTTTTATAGAACTTTTCCATCCAAACAAGATAACAAAAAATAAGTACGAGTGCAATAAAGAATAAACGATTAACCGGCCAAATCAATCTCCTATGTTCAATTACCAAGATTATAAATATTACCGCCCCAAATAACACATAGTAAAATAGTTTATCACATAATTTTTGCCACGTACACTGATGTTTTTAATGATTATTACGTTTGTATTTTCTAACCACGACATTTATTAGTCATAACTAAATAACTTTTATATTATATAGTCGCCTATCGGGACAATGGTAGTTCAGAAACTGGTAGAACATACTACGTAGTAAAGTATGCATGACGTAAAGATGACGTATACATGGTCTCATTTTTCAGTTGCTCCTACTCCATTTATCATATCTTACGAGTACGTTAACATAGTCCAAAGTACGGCATAATACAGTTTTGTAGCTAATATATGTATTCGTACATCAAGAATATATATATTCCCTCGGCCAATTTGGCAGACCGCTATAAAAATATCATTCATTTTTTTTTTTTTTTTGCGTATTGGTTACTACAAAAAAGATATAAAAGTAGATGTCAATCTATAATGATGCCTAACTTATAGTTTTCAAAGATTCTATTCAAAGAACAGGACATCGAAATTACGCGAATAGTAAGGACTGGTTTGTTTTGCATTGAACAGATTATTTCGTTTGTTCTAAGTTATCAAAGTAAAAGAGAGACGATAACTTAGCTCTTGTGCGAAATGGGCAAGTGCTGACAACATTTGATCTAATATAACATTCAAAGTCCATAGTTTGACTGTTGAATATTATGATAAAAATTCAATCAACTTAACAAGTAAATAAAAGTTGCCTAAACAATATTGCTATGAATCCAATCTTCTTGGGATGATAAAAATAAATTAGAATTTTTCAAATGAGAAAGAGAGTCAAAGGAGCATAAGATCCAAATTTTCAACTCCATAACTTTTTTGAAATTCTTGCACATGGAAAGGGAGAGAAACATTGAATGGGATCCGTCAGTAATCATGTTTCTATAAAAGGGTATGTTCATACTCTTACAAAGAAAAAAATAAACAATTATCAAAACTAGAAAGACGGCAACTAAACATAAGAAAGTTGGTAACTGGTATATACATATTTGGATCGATCAGTGCAGCCGAACCAGTAACAGTCGATCAGGCAGCCGTCACGGCCTCAAGGTTTCACACTGCCTACAAAAGTGTGGTTGAGTTTTGTTTCTTTTGTTGGGCCTCTCGTTGAACAAATCACTTGGGCCCCCACTGCCTCAAGTTTTCACATTTGAATGTATCTTTTAACACAGTTGGGGCAGATGAATTTGAAATGAAGCATGTATTTTTCAGTTTGCCGTTGGGCCACTTCTTTTCTGTATTTTTATAACCTTCTAAACATAACTAAAACGTTATTTTCTGTTTGGTATGCCTAAAAGGTACAATACATGATGTGGTGGTTATTAGTATATAAATTTGAGACATTAATCGTAAATAGTTGGTGAACAAAAAGATAGCAAATAGTATGAATTTGTCTAAGTATCTAGTTGAAAATAGTTTTGAAACTTGAATGACCTCGTATCATACCCGAAGAATTTTTTTCTTGTTATCATATCGTACATTTTAAATTTGATCAAAGAACCTAGGATTCCATTGATTTTGTTTTGTGTTTTCCTAAGAAACACAAGATCATTATCTAGCATACTAGCTCGAAGAAGTGCATATTAATATATAGAGATATGGTTGGAGTTGATAGATTAGTAATCTTCTATGATGTCAGTGTCATGTTGTTTGTTTGTTCAATTATATAGAGATGGAAAAAAGGCAAGTCACATGTGAAGAAGCAATTTTTCAATGAAAAGAATCTATCATTTTTCAAAATATGGACATTTTAAGTTTTTAGTCATGTGCTTCACCGATCAGAATCCATTTTAGCATTAGTTGTATTTCTTGTGCATTGTCTATTTGAAATATGTTAGCTGAATAAATCATATGATTTGATATGTTTAGCCATTGCTTAACTAGTTTCTTCAACAAAGTGCACAGTAATTTAGAAGTTTTTCTTCCTCTCATTTGAAAGACTTTCGATAAATAAGAAACCACATACTAGTGAATATGACATACTGTTTTGATATGTTTTTTTTTTTAAATTGAGGATAAAACATTCAACAGTGGCTAGATTATTGTAAAGGTTTTGTCTTCAATTCTAACCAAATTCATAGCTATAAGCTACCAACATAGTATTAAATCATTTAGAAACATCTAGAATTTCTGTTTGTTTATTTGTCATCAGATTATGTTTTCTAACGGTATAAAATGATTATTATTTCAGTGATTTGAAGGTTTGATTGAACAAGACATGCTTTATGCTGGACCACTATGGTTGATAAGTTGGTAATTTATAAAACGTGCAAAAATAAATAAATAACAATATTCTTTTTTTCAACTCCCTACAAAGATAATCCATTGTTAACCGTTAAAATTATGTGATATTGGTGGGTGTATACATTAGTCTTTTAAGAAAATCAGATAATTTACATTTCCAAGCTAACTAGTTATTACATATTTGGGTTAATTTTAATATTTTAAACATTGTGATATGCTATAAAACTATTGCAACTGATATATGTCATAATGATCAATACTTTATATGTATGATGTCTTAATTGGTTTTAAATTAAAGTATACGTTTATTTCTTTTCCTAATATTTTCAAATATATAGCTTTTAATAGATAACACTAAAGGTTTGTTAAATAAATTTTAAATTCATAGATAACAATCAGTAACAAAAGGAGCAAATTTTCATTAAAATTTTTTTTTTGTTCTTGATAAATATTAAATTTTATAGGCGATATTTAAAACAATTAAAAGCATGGTTTATTTTTTTTGTTATAAAAAGCAACCAAACCTACTTTTTACCCGACTTTAGGATTAGAAGCCGACAAGTACCTGGACTCCGTTTGTCTTCTCTCTCTAGAACTCTCTCTTTCTCTCTCTCTCTCTCTTACCAAATTACCAAACCTCGTCTCTCTCTTTCTTTCAAGTTTCTGGGATTTCTCTATTGTTTCGCTTGAAATCACGCATCCGATCGTCATTGATACTCGTCGGATTCTCCGTAGGGAAAAGTGGAAACAATAAAAGAAATCGCATGAATTTGTTTGGAGGCCTGATCTTTTCATTATCTTTGATTTCCAGCCACTTTACGACTTGTCTTCTCATCTTCATCCTCCACTTTTCTCCTCAGCTTTCTTCTAATAGTAATATTAATAATTCTAATCGTAATCGTAATTGATCAATTGAATATCTGATGGAGTCAAGGAAAAGCTCTGATCGTCAAATGCGTAGAGGTATTTGTATTATTTCACCTTTTGTCGGTAATTCTGTTTTTTTTTTTATTGTTCTTTCCGATCACTGGGTAATTTGGTTCTGTAATAAAGGTTAGGTTTTTGTTTGGTCTCAGTTTTGCCCTCGTGTTGATTTGTCTGTCGTTGATTGCGTTTTGTTGTTTGGCTGTATTTGCAGATTTATTTTTGTGTGGGCTAAATGAATTCTTGTTTTTGTTTTTATCTTCTGACGATAGTTAGGGTATTACCTCAAGAAGCTATATGTTTCAATCTTAGACGTGTAATTAGGAATTGTCACAAGAGTTTTTGTTTTGTTAAAAATTGTTACTTTATCGGATTTGAACGCTCGTTGATTCGTCCTTGTTTCATATTCATATATATTATCATACAGCTTATTGCTTTTCAGCTGGTGAGAGGATGAAGACAAGGTCACCTTCTGTTATAGTGATTGGAGGTGGTTTTGCTGGAATCTCTGCTGCTCGCACTCTTCAAGATGCTTCCTTTCAGGTTTGTGTATATTGTCTGGCTGTGATCTTCTTATGAATCTCCTTTAGTTCTATACTGCAGTTTATGATCATCATCACTTTCTTTAGGTTGTGGTGCTGGAGTCTCGTGATAGGATTGGTGGAAGAGTTCATACTGATTACTCATTTGGTTTTCCTGTTGATCTTGGTGCATCATGGTAAATGTTACCCATGTCTTTGATCTTGTTGTTGGCTCATGTTTTGAGTTTTTTTGGGTTACCTTTGCTAACGCTGTAGAAACGTTCTGCCACAGGCTGCACGGAGTGTGCAAAGAGAATCCTCTAGCACCTGTAATTGGGAGACTAGGATTGCCCTTGTATCGTACTAGTGGTGACAATTCCGTCTTGTATGATCATGATCTCGAGAGGTATGTACAACATATTTCCATTTGTAATCTTGATCATGTATTTATTTCTTATTCTTATTGGAGACCTTATGAACTTACTGTGCAACTTTTCCTGTCTGCAGCTATGCTTTGTTTGATATGGAGGGCAATCAAGTTCCTCAAGAGTTGGTAACAAACGTTGGCGTAACTTTTGAGCAGATTCTGGAAGAGGTTTGTCTCCTTCACATTCATTTGCCTTAATATTCTGATTCTTGTGCTAGTCTTTGTCCTACGCTCTCTTGACTAGATTCTTCTTTCGCAAATGCAGATTAATAAAGTGAGGGATGAGCAGGATGCAGACATGTCAATATCTCAGGCTTTCTCAATCGTATTTTCAAGGAAACCTGAGTTGAGGTTTGTCTACATTAATGTCCTACTTAGTTTCTTACTCAGTAAACTATCTGAACTCGATTTCACGATAGTTTTTTTCGTCTTCAGGTTAGAGGGGCTTGCACACAATGTACTTCAGTGGTACTTATGCCGCATGGAAGGTTGGTTTGCAGCCGATGCTGACACCATCTCTGCAAAGTGTTGGGACCAGGTTCCTTACATTCTTCCTCTTGGATTTTAACAGTTTTAACTACACACTATCTCTTGATTGTTTGTTTAACATATCAAATTATGTGCAGGAGGAACTGCTTCCTGGTGGACACGGTCTTATGGTTAGAGGATATCGTCCTGTCATCAATACTTTGTCCAAAGGGATTGATATTCGACTAGGCCATAGGTAAGCTTAAGTGTTTTACCATTTGTGTAGGGTTTTATTAGTAGTCATAACCTTTGTTTCCTTCGCTTCTCAGGGTTACTAAGATTGTAAGACGGTACAATGGAGTAAAAGTAACGACAGAAAACGGTGAAACATTTGTTGCGGATGCTGCAGTGATCGCTGTTCCTCTCGGTGTCTTAAAATCAGGAACCATCAAGTTCGAACCAAAGCTACCAGAGTGGAAACAAGAAGCAATCAACGACCTCGGAGTAGGAATCGAGAACAAGATCATACTACATTTCGAAAAAGTCTTCTGGCCAAAAGTAGAGTTTCTAGGAGTGGTTGCAGAAACCTCCTACGGTTGCAGCTATTTTCTAAACCTGCACAAGGCCACAGGTCATCCAGTTCTGGTCTACATGCCGGCTGGTCAGCTCGCCAAAGACATAGAGAAAATGTCTGATGAAGCAGCTGCCAACTTCGCCGTCTTGCAGCTCCAGAGGATTCTTCCTGATGCTCTTCCTCCGGTGCAGTATCTTGTATCAAGGTGGGGATCAGATGTGAACTCATTGGGATCTTATAGCTATGATATTGTGGGAAAGCCTCACGATCTCTACGAGAGGCTTAGGGTTCCAGTGGATAACTTATTCTTTGCTGGTGAAGCGACGAGCTCGAGCTTCCCTGGCTCGGTTCATGGGGCGTATTCGACTGGATTGATGGCTGCTGAGGATTGTAGGATGCGTGTGTTGGAGAGGTATGGTGAGTTGGATCTGTTTCAGCCTGTGATGGGTGAAGAAGGACCTGCCTCTGTTCCTCTTCTTATATCTCGTCTCTAAATCAAACCATTATCATCATCAGTATCTGCAACCTAATCTGTTGCTTTATTATTACTATTGATTACTGGCAAAAAAACATGAAGTAATGTGTTGTCTTGTTGGAAAAACAGTAACTGCTCTAGTGTTGGATTGTCTTAAAACTCCTTTCAATGTTTTATTCAATAAGTGGAACGTTATACATCAAAATGACACTCCTCTTTGAGAATGAACGTATTTTCTTGACATAAAAAATGATATCTGCGCTAATATTACAAAGATTTGAGGTCACATACACAACTTAAAATCGTTTCTTGTCATTTTGATGTATAGAAGAAAATTGATACAATTTTACAAAACTCAAAATCATATAAGTTTGAAGAAATTAAGAGGTAAGTTTTTTTACATCAGATGATAAAGAAACAAAAATGAACATATAAATATTTGTAATAATTAGGTTTGTGGGATGATATTAAAGAATGGTTGAGAAGCTTTCAATAGGATCAGATTCTTCAAGCATGGAAGCAGCTTGGAAGCAATCAGTAGCATCAGCTATACGTCCATCGTACTTGTGAACCAGACCTAAGTAATACCAAGCTTTTCTGTTTGTTGGATCAATCCTCAATGCATCAGACAGCAAGCTTCTCGCAACAGGAAGTGTTGGTTGATGTTCCTTCCCTCTTTCAGACAGTAACGCTCCAACTGCTACTTTGCAAGGAACCGATGATTCGTCTAGTAATAAACCGTCCAAGAAAGCTGCTAACGCTGGTTTAAACTCCTTTCTTCCTTCCCACATTCGACCTAAATCATAACCAAAAATGAGCAAAAAGGGATATTAAGAGATTAGTTACATAGTGTGTTCTGGTTCTTGCCTTCTGTATGCAGCATTGAAGCAGAGTATTGTTTCAACTCGCCAGCTTTCTTCAGACAGACTTCTACGTCGTTCCAATGTGAAAGGCTTGAGTAAAGATAAGCTAAGCCATGCCACACTTCAAACTCATTCACTTTGTCTTCTTCCATCTGTTATATTTGTAGAAGGATTAAGATAAAAATTTTGATGATCTTATCAGAATAGGATAGGAGATAGATTTACTAACCTGAGAAAGAGTTCTAAGAGGTCCAAAAGATTTTCTTTGCGCTTGAACCAAAGCTAGAAGGTAACGGTAAGTCTCAACAGCTTCTGTTGGATTTGACTGAGAGATCTTCAGCTTTGCTTTAAGTCTCAACAGTGGTCCTTGATCCCACTTTGCGGTTTCATCTAAAGCAGCATCAGTCACAACCTCAGCTTCTGAAAAACGTTGCTGAGCAGACAGAACAAGCGCAAGAAACCTCCATCCTTTCAACACCGACCCTCCCGTTGCATCTATGAACTCTTTGGCGTAACGAGACGCAGCTTTTAAGTTCCTTTGCTCAGCGTACTGAACACCTAACTCAAATATCAAATCAGGATTGTTGTGCTCAAACGCTATAGCTCCATCTAATGCTTTCAAAGACTCTGACTGAAGTCGAGATCTTTCGAAATCCGACGTTGGAACTTTAGCTTGCTTCCCTAAACAAAGTCCCAACATCCTAAAACCAACTCCCTTCAAATGCTCATCCATCCCTTGAGCATTGTTTACAGCTCTCTGCGCGTAACCAGCACCTTCACCAGCTAAAGAAGGCTCTTCACTGCATAGCTTAGAAGCTAACAAAAGCGCCACGAGATCATCAGGTTGTTCGACCTTATGTAGAGACTTTCTAAGAAGGTTAATCGCAGCACTGGTTTGACCAGCTGCACTATAACAAAGAGCTAAACTGTTCCAACGCTCAACACGGCTGAACACACCAGGCATCACTTCTTCAAGCTGCTTAGCGAGAACAGCGGTCTGGCTACATAAAGATAACCCAAAGGTAAGGTGTTCGATCACAGAAGGGTCCCATTTCGCTTTCCCTTGGTTAAACTTCTTGAGAAGAATCATCAGAAGAAGAATGGCTTCTTCCAAGTTGTTTCTAGGTATGTAGGAGCCTTCCACCTGAGAACCTAAACTCGGTGGACTCGCCTCGACTCCAGAGTGTAGAAGAAAGACTGCAAAATCTTTCTGAACCCTTGCACAAGAGTCATTATCAAGATTCCATTGGCTTAGAAGCGCACGTCTATAAGCAGATATCGCTTCTTGATAGTCACCAGACTCTTTCCATAGCATTGGAAGTAACTCCACGGCGTGGCTGACGGTTTCTTGAAGTCTTGTGTCCACTTGAGCATCCGATATCCCTTGCTGAAAGATCTTCTCAACAGAATCAAGAACACTTTTGCATTCTTGTGCAGCCTCTGCAAACAATAAGACCAGTAAGGAAAGATTCAGAGTTTTACAAAAGATGTTACCAAGATCAAGAGGCCTTTACCGGTTGCTCTACCAAGCTTTTGAAGGGATTTGGCTTTCAAGTAGATAGCTTCAAGCACTAAGGTAGCAGCATGCTGTGAAGCCGATGGCTGCGGTGGTTCACGAGGACGGTTCTTCTTAGTAGATGGTTTCTCAGGGGGAGGAGCAGAAACCTGTAACCGCTGGATAGCTGCTTGAAGATCAATACCTTCAAAGACACGAAGTGCACCTTCTACATTGCCTCTTTGGTATTCTAATCTTCCAAGAAGTGCTCTTGCTTCCTGTAAACCATTAAAACAATTGAGTCCTTTCTTGGATTCATGAATGTTTGGAAGATGAGAAACAAAACAAACCTCAGAGTTGAGTGATAAGCCTTCTCTCAAGGAAGATTCAGCATCTTGGATGTTTCCTTCATCAAGCTTTGCTTCGACTTCAGTTGTTTTCATGCAAGCCCCATTTGCACAAAGCCGCAGATTAGTCTCATCTTCCCCGTTCTCGCTTAACTCTGCTGATTGGTCCCCAAGCATTGTTCACCCCTTTGTATAGACTAATACCGCATCAACTTCTCTTTGTCCTGTCACACTTCCTATCCTTTCAAGACTTGAAACATCAATCCACCGTAACTAGCAACTGCATAACTTGGAAAACAAAACAAACAACTCATTCCACAGTAATCAAACATGAAAAAGATCTAATACTATCGCTGAGTCAACGCAATTTCCTTTGTAAAGACGAGAAGAAAGAAACATTGTTTCTTCTCCAAAGGACCCACAAAAAATGGAACCTTCAAAGACAAAAACAAACAAAAAGGCTTCAACTTTGTCCTCTTTCTGACCGTTTTTTTTTTTTTGTTTTGGCTTGATTTTTACAAAGTTGGAGACGACATTCCTTTGATCTGCTATCATTCACATCATTAAAATATATATTCTGGTAAAATGAATTTTCAAATTCTCGTTTGAGATCAAAGGAACAATGTTGGTTCCTAATTTAAACCAATTAAATTGCAATGTGGCTCCTCAGTAACGCCATTTGCAAGACTAAAACCAATGATGAAAGTGAATCTCACAGATATTCAAATCGTTTCGTTTCTAATTTAAAAAAAAACAAGGCGAAATTCGAGAGAATAATGTCTAAACGTACCTACGATCATCCGTTTCATGTTCTAGGTGAGACGATTGAATCTATGATGCGAAGAAGAAGAAGCTGGTGCATTCACGAAATTCACGGCGAGAAATCGGATCTGAGCAACCGGGAATTACTAAATGTGAATCTGTCTGGACGAAGGAGACGAAACAATAATAAAATTAAATAAAATAAAAGATAGTAAAAAAAATTCTTACCGTTCGTTTTGTTTATTACAAGACTTGTCTGTCTTTGTGTCTAAAGCGAACGGAGTCTCGGGGAAGCGTACGTGGTTCCGATGTGTTACAGAACGTGAACGGAGAGAGAGAGAGAGTAACAAACAGTCTGTTCTGTCTAAATAGTAAATACTCTCTTTTACGCAATTCCGTTTCTTCATTAGGGGTATATTAGTCCTTTCGTCTTTAGTTATGTTAGAAGGTTTCAAAAATATGTGATCCATGTAAATCTTGCATTAAACAGTTATTAAAGGTGAACATTACTACAATAACCTTTTGCTAACAACTTTCATTAGAATGATTAACTTGAGCCCAAACCAACATATAGATGTAATCCACCAGGAGAGACAGAGAGTTGGTATAATTCAAAAGCCCAAGGCCCGACATATGATAAGTCCATAAGCCCATGTGAATGATCAGAAGTCTCCATCCAATGCAGAGGTTAGGGCTAAGGCTAAATGAACTTGAACCATTTATAGATGAATGATTCTGCATTTGGAAAATTGAACCATATGAAAATTAATTCATCTATAGCAATTTTTCTATCGAGATAAATTATGAATACGAACCAATTTTTCAGAAAAAAAAATCTTTCTTATTAGATTCTTTTCTATAAATATAGATATGAGAATAGTATTAATGACGCTTTAATTTCCTGTTAAATGGTATAGATTAACAAAAGCGTCAGGTAGCGTTTATACACTTCTAAGACCATATCCAATGGTTAAATAAAATTGATTATTGTTCCAATGGTACTCTATTTTAGAGTAGAAAATAGAGTGATGAACAAAAAAAACAAATTACTCTATATATAGAATAAATCTATTTTTTGCTTTATTATATAGTACAAAATAGTGTACCATTGGAACATTTTTTACACAAAACTTTATTTTAGTGTAAAAAATAAAGTGGGGTTTAAGGGCATATTCATTGCAGAGTTTTTAAGTGGGGTTCTTAACTTTTGTTAAGAGCCGATTCTTAGTTTTTAACTAAGAAAAACTAAGAATCGGCTCTTAAATAAGAGTTTTAAGAGCCGGTTCTTAGCCGTAAAGTTAAAAAAAAAAAATCAAAAGTTAAGAACCTCACTTAAGAGCCTCGCAATGAACATGACCTAATACCTTCATGTTCTTGCGTCTCAAATCAATCAATTTCAAACCATTAATACATTATAACCCAAGTTCTAACTTTTTATTTGACTGGAATGGTCTCAATTCAGTAGAGAAATAATTGAAAAAGAGTTCCTCACACCCACATAAAATGTATTGTTATGTTACAAATGCGTGAGGACCAGTCTAGCTTTCGAATAATTTGCAAGCTTCAATTATTCCCTTTGGATGATAAAAGTATATTGGAATATTATCCTTCTCAACTTTCCAAAAAAAATAATAATCCTTCTCGTAATCACATAATTATCGAGGGCTTTAAAACTGCAAGCTGGAGTTTTGCCATTCATAGAAATTAGTTAACTCAATTTACAAATCTAAAAACACTCAAATGTTAAAGTACTCAAATCACAGATTGTCCCTTTCACTCTCCCTTGGCATTAAGAGACATTTATCATAAGGTCTTCTTTGATTTGTCCCAACTCAAAATTACCAAAGTTAGTTCTTACGTATTGTCAATCATCAAATCATAAGTAGTCCTATAATATGCATATCATCCAAATATGTATATTATAAGAAAAAAAATCCGAACTAAATTACTTATTTTAGTCTTCAATAAATACATTATTGAATTAATTAGTAGTATTATTATATAAGCACATTATTGCGCGAATTAGTTATGCTTGCTTTAATTAGACAAGACTAGAGATTTAGCCATTATTAATATAGACAATTTTTTCTGTCAAATATATAGATAGACGATGTCTGAAGGCGTCCGTAAGCTCAGTTGGAGGCATATACTCCATGAGTTTAGTGGCATCCTTATCCATGCTTTAAGATTAATTAATGATTTATTAAATATTAAGAGTGGAATACATATATTTTGGGATAAATGAACTGTGTGGTTCATGTAGAACAAATACGTTATGTTCATTGTAATTAAAGCGTAGAACCATCGGTGTATAAACTATCGTGACAGGTATGTTTATGATGAGTTGTTTGTAAGAAAGTAACGAACCAAATTATACGCGGTTTGCTTTAGAATGTTCCACTTTCTTTTGGTCATTAAATGAATGAAAATGTTAACAAAAACATAAATAAATGAATTTCACTTACATGTTACACTTTGCATTGCATGCATATTATATATCAACAATATCATACTTACATAATTATAGTATATACTACTATAACTTTATATTCGCAATAAAAGAAAGTAGATACATTACATACGTCGTAGCTCTATGATTAAAAAGCAGCAAAGAATTTTGATTATCATGCACAGTCTGTCAATTTGAAAGCCCTTATACGTCGTTTTTTTTTTTTTTTTTTTTTTTTTTTTTTTTTTTGATTAACCAGGTGTTGGGCTTACGCCCCACCACCTAGGCCCGGCGCCAGCCTGCGTCTGTACCTTGCGGCCCTGGACACGCCTCCCCAAACCTCGGCCTAGGGCACTCGAACCCCCCACCCTTATACGTCGTTGCTTCACTCTTAAGGTTTGCGTTTAAAGAACTAACTTCATAAATCATACATATGTGCAACACTAATGTAATGTAAAGTTCAGTAATATTTTTGTGAAGTGTTACTGAATTTTATAAGTTCGGAATAATCCCTGTTTTTATTATATTGTTTTGTGCAATGTTAAATTGATGCTTATGTATATGGTTTTTCTCTTTTCAACTAAGGTACTTTTGTGATTTTTTTCTAAATCCTATTTAAAACCAATAAAATCATAAAAGTATTTATTAGTTATTACTCACGGTATAGCTTAAACCAAAAACATACAGTATCATGTCAAGGCTTAATTTATAACGGTATACAATAAAGTAGTAATGAATATTAGGCTTGGTAAAACATAATAATGTTCTGAAATAGCACAAAATTTTAAGTCGTTAGCTATATCATATGGAGTAGATTATATATTGTCTTAATATACGATACAGGTTAATATGGATGCATTGTAGTTTAATATTCGTGTGCGTTATTCATCTGGTATATTATCCTGCTCGACACTTAAGAGTCGTGTCGTAGTAAAGAAACAAAATAACACAATTAAATAATTACGAACAATTACGATGCAGGCTACTATGCTACTATATATACGCATGCATATTAAGCTACTATCGCAAATCATCAAGTTTCATAACTATAATGGCTTTATCATTATCAATATCAAATCATAAGATTTCAAAAACACTAATGATTTTACTCATCATAAACTTCTTATACCTTATTCAAACCACATCAGCTGTGACAAACTCCAATTCCAACTCCCACTTCTCAAGATTCTCGAGACATCAAAGCTCAACATCGAGAACCAAACAAGGGTTCCTGGCATCAGTCCAAGAGAGTATGAACCATGCCATCTTGGCTCGTTCTCTCGCTTTCAATCTCACTCTTTCTCATCGAACCGCCCAAGTCCACATGGTCGATCCCATCCACGACTGCCTTGAGCTGCTCGACGACACACTTGAAATGTTGTCTAGAATCACCATGATGCGAGACAAAGCTTCAAGTGATCATGGTGACGATGAAGAAGACGTGCACACATGGCTAAGTGCAGCACTCACGAACCAAGACACTTGTCAGCAAAGCCTCCAAGAAAAATCAAACTCCTACGAACATGGAATCGCGTTGGACTTCGCCGCAAGAAACCTCACCGGTTTGTTGACTAACTCGCTTGAGTTGTTCGTATCCGTGAAGTCAAAAGGCCGGAGACTCTTGTCGGAACAAACGCATTATCCTAAGTTTGTGACTTGGCCAGAGGAGCGGAGGCTTCTAGAAGCTTCGGTGGAGGAACTGAAGATTGATGCGGTTGTGGCTGCAGACGGTAGTGGAACTCACAAAACCGTAGGAGAAGCGTTGGCTGCTTCGTTGGCGACGAGTAGTGGTGGCAGAACCGTAATTCACTTGAAAGCTGGGACGTATAATGAGAATATCAAGATTCCGACAAAACAGAAGAACGTTATGTTAGTTGGTGATGGTAAGGGTAAAACGATCATTGTCGGTAGCAGAAGCAATAGAGGTGGCTGGACTACTTACCAATCTGCCACCGTCGGTAAGATACAATATAATGACGAATAATTTTTTTTATTGAAAAAAATAAAACTAAAGTATTATTTATTACTAATACTAAAAACCAATAAAATGAAATGTCTATTAGTTTAAGCCTTTAAGGAATTTCCTGATTTTACATAATATATAAACCGAATGAAACAAAGAAACTAAGATAATGACTAAAGTATATCTATTTTTTTTTCTTTTCTAAAATAGTGTTTATGAAAAGAATTGATCAAAAATAATTTTTATTAAAAGGTATATTTATATATACTAGATTAACTAATTTAGATTTAGAGTTTAGAGTTATGTAGTGGAGTTTTGGAAGTGAGGTTTAAAACTAAAAAAAAAAATAGAAAAAAATTAAAATAAAAAAAGATATTTTAGTCATTTTCTAAAAAATTATTTTTGTGACAAAAACTTTTTAAAAAGTATAATAGAAAGATTTTCTCAACAAAATATTCTAACAAAACAAAAATACTTTAATTTTAAGAAAAATGAATTTAATATTTTAAAATATATATAAATTGAATAAAACAAAGTATTTTAAGAAAGTGAAATAATTAATTTTTAAGAAAACTGAATTTAGTATTTTTTGTCCTGGTTCGGTTTGGTACGGTTTAAACTTGATTAAGATCGGTTAACGAGTATTTTGTTTCTTTTTTTTAAATATTAAAGCTGCTATGGGAGAGGGGTTTATAGCGCGCGACATAACATTCATTAACAGTGCCGGACCCAAATCGGAGCAAGCGGTGGCTCTCCGCGTCGGAGCAGATAAATCCGTAGTGTATCGATGCTCCGTCGAAGGATACCAAGACTCACTCTACACATACTCGAAACGACAATTCTACCGAGACACAGACATCACCGGAACCGTCGACTTCATATTCGGAAACTCCGCCGCCGTGTTCCAGTCATGCAACATCGTCGCCCGGAAGCCCTTACCGGGTCAGAGAAACTTCGTGACGGCGCAAGGGCGGAGCCACCCGGAGCAGAACACCGGAATCTCGATACAGAACTGCAAGATCACGGCGCAGTCGATGACTTTTCTTGGTCGGCCGTGGAAAGAGTATTCGAGGACGGTGGTGATGCAATCTTTCCTCGACGGGTCGATCCACCCGTCGGGTTGGTCTCCTTGGTCGGACTCGGGTAGTTTCGGTCTTAAAACTCTGTTTTACGGGGAGTTTCAGAATACAGGTCCCGGGTCATCGGTTTCGGGTCGGGTTACATGGGCCGGGTATCATCCGTCTTTAACGATGAAAGAAGCGGAAGGATTTACTGTAGCTGGTTTCATTGACGGGACGATGTGGTTGCCGTCAACAGGGGTTAGTTTCGACTCTGGCCTTGTGAAGTGAGCTTATATAAGCTGGGGTGTGACAATTATCTAAAGTGTTTTTTATAGTCGTCTTAGTTTAATTGTGATTAATAGTTTCTTAATTAATTCAAATTGTGTGTTAAATAATCTCATTTTCTCTCTATTATTTGTTTATGAAAATGTTGGCGGATAAAATTTGGATGGATTGTTACTACAAAAATGTTATACATTTCACAGTATCTCTATATATAACTTAGTTTCGTCGAGATTCATTTCAGTTTTTTTTTTGTTTAGTTGATAACTGCAAATAAATAGACATAGTCTTTGTAATAATACTATCAATAAATAAGAATTTATAACTTGTGATAACTGCAAATAAATAGACATAGTCTTTGTAATAATACTATCAATAAATAAGAATTTATAACTTGTGATAACTGCTAATGAATACATTTATAATTTTGCCATAAGGAGTTAGTAAACTATTGTAGTAAGTAAAGTGTTTTGTGTTAAATAAAAGAGTAAGTAAAGTGTAAACCAGGCAATGCAAACTGTTGGACCGAAATTTCTACGTACTGATCATAAGGCCCAAGCCCATCATTTTCTGAACTTAGGAGCCTATAAACGATGGTAGAAGATTTTATTGAATTATTTATGTATCTTGGGGGTTTTCTGTTCTCTCTATACATAAATAAAACAAAATTAATAATTGTGATATTTGTTGGTTATAAGCATTTTTACTGAATAATTCTCGTCAAATGGTCGGTCTATTATTAAAAAATGTCTACATCAGTACAAACTGTTAAGATGCGACGACATGAGATGGTGTTGAGTTTTTTTTGGGAGATATTTCATGTGCACATGTTACAACCAAATATTTGTTGAACTGAAAGTAGTTAGCTAATTAAAAAAAAATATGAGTAGTTAATTGAATTCGTATGTTTTCGTCTTGTAGACATGCAAGATGAAAAGTGTAAATAAATATACTTACTGTTGCATTTTAGAGGTTTTTTTTTCAATTAGTTTCTCTTATTGAATACTTTAAATCTACATTTTAACATCCTGCACCTTTTAGTCCAAAAAATAACATCCTGCACCTTTTAGTCCAAAAAATAACATCCTGCATGAACTTCCGGATATGTAAGAGCACAATTAAAGGGGGTTTTTAAGTGGGTTTCTTAAGGCGTGGGGCCCATGAACAGTGTAAGGATCGGTTATAAAAACTATAAATTAAGAACCGTTTTAAAGAGTTTCTTACACTGTTCACGGGCCCTACTGACACGTGTCAACTCGCGATTGGTTCACTCTAAAAAAAAAAAAAAAACTAAGAAATTCATAGGGGTTTCAGAGTTAATGATGGCCTAAGAACTCGTTTGAACATGCAAATTGTAACTTGTAAGCGATATGAAAATATAGTATAATTTTATTTTATGTGAAAGTGAGACCCAGAGACTCATACCAACTAACCATAATCGAAGAAAATGATAAACGATGATTAAAAAGTTTAAATGAAAATTAAAGAGATAATTAGGAAGTAGTCTTCGTTCCGAGTATTAAAATCTTGCCTCTCTAACAATAGGCAAGATTGGCCCACCTTTTCTTTTTCCACGGTTCCGTTTTTTCAACTCAAATAATCAAATAATGAATTACATGTGTATATATATTGTATATGTGTGGCCAAACCCACGTGCAAACCCTTTGTTTATGTCCGCTAATTTAAGTTTTAGTAATCTAGTAACCACCAAAACTCGTAGCGTTATACATTATACAACTTACTTGGACCGAAAATAGTCCACACATGCATCTTAACTAGTATGATCGTTCACATTGTCAAGTTTCAACTTATCATAACATTTTTTTTTTGAAATGCAAACTTATCATAACATGGTCGGTAATCTTCTATCCGTTTTATATGAACTTGTCTCTGTTGATTCTTACAAGAATGCCTGAACCAGAATAAACATATCTAAACAGGTAGAGTAAAGAAAACCACTATTCAACAAATTTATATATAAGACATATACAGTCAAAAAGCTAGACATTCCTTCAAATGTTTTGGTTATACGTTACAGCCAGTGTAGTGTTTTGTAACGAGTGTATTGTGTATACAATATGAATATCTAAAATCAATCAAAAGAAGCGAAGATGAAACCTACAATTATGTTGCGCCACTTTCTAACTTCTTTCAAATAAATTAACATGTTTAAGCGAGACAATAGATGAACGGTTCTTTATCTTGCTGCATTTGCAATCTTCAAGCTGAGACAATAGACCATTTGATGTTGCACCGTGACTTAAGTCATCTCATTTGGCAAAAGGTACTTACACGACTAGGTCTTCCGACTATATATGCTTTTTAATGACTGGCATCACTTTATGTGCTGGTTATCTAGAACATTTCTCCCAAAAGTCTTTAAGTAGATTAGCTATTTTTTTTTTCACCATGTTGATTGTTTTTATGTCTCTTAAACCCTTTATATCCAATAACCTTAGATTTATAAGAGTTTTTATAAATTATATATCCAATAAAGGAGGATTTGGACAAAAACTAAAATTCTATGAAACTCCCATTTCAATAAGCCCTTTAGAGCATGATTAACCCCAAGAAACCTTTTTTATTATTATTTTTTTAAAAGTGAACCAATCGCGAGCCGCGACGTGTCAGTGAAACCCGTGAATAGTGTAAAAAACCCATAAAAATTAGTTCTTAATTTATAATTTTTGTAACCGATTCTTACAGTATTTATGGATCCTACGTCTTGAGAAACCCCTTAAAGATCCCTTTTAATTATGGTCTCATAGTTTTGCCAAGTTGATGTTAACTTTTTGTCGATAATAAACATAAAAGAGTTATGGATATTTATATACTTTACAACATATATTAGTGTGTTTAAAATTATTTTATAGTTGTACATTGTTCTCGAGTCATGGCCTCACTGGTTAGGCCCTTCTGATAAAAGAAAAACAAAAGTGAAAGAAAGTTTAGCGCCGTCATGTTATCCACCGGAGAAAGTTAATACGGAGCCACGTCAGCCATTACAGAACAGATTCGCCGACAGTTGTAACGTCAAGCTTAATCAGCCGTCTTCTCTTTTTACAAACGTAATAATAAAACAAACTGACAATAGAAAGGAGATGTCAGTGGTGACGTAATTTTATCGGGCTTTTTGCAAAATTGATTCAAAACTCAAAGTCAAACACAAAACTAACCTCTCCCTTTTTTTGTCATTTCTTGTGTCCAATTCACCAAATATGTTCACATTATTTACGAAAATGCCATTGTTTTTTTTCTTGTTTTTTTTTCTGAAAATGGCATTTTTACTCTCTCAACCTCATCATCTTCAAATATTTACAATATTGCCATTGCAATCAATACCACAACCACCATGAACAACCAATTTGAAGCTCTTAATGCACCTAAAATTGATTGACACTACCTAAAATTGATTGGCACTAAATGTTATGAACAAAAAACAACATCTCTTTAACTTTGTCTCCATATTCATCCAAAAAATTCAAGATTTTGATTCTAAATTTTTTAGGCTTGGTAGAGCCATTCAAGCATACTAATCTTCGTGGGTTACTTTCGTTTGAGGTTCTGGGTGGTTGGAGAGGACTATTTGTGCTTAGGAAGTCATCTCACTAGTGAAAGGTATGAAATTGAAAATTTTTTCAGATTTGTTCGCGTCGAAGACTTACCCGTAAGTCGTCTGGCTGAAGAAGACTTACGGGTAAGTCTTCTAAGCACACGGGCGACTTACTTATAAATCGTCCAAATTTGTTTGTTAAGAAAAAAGTTCTAGACGACTTACTAGTAAGTCGTCCAGGATAAACGGGTTAGTTTTGCATTTGACCGAGTTGTGTCAGATATTTGACTTTTCCTGGATGACTTACAAGTAAGTCGTCTCTGGGAAATCAAAAATTTCAATCTTTTATTAAAGCTAGACGACTTACCTGTAAGTCGTCTCAGGTTACTTTTGCACTTGGAAAATAAAACTTAAATATTTAACTTTTCCCAGACGACTTACTTGGAAGTCGTCTAGGTAGAGGACCTTCCTGAAAGTCGTCCAGGATAAGCGAAGTCGTCCAGATTTTTTTCCGAGATTCTGGTCAAACCTTGCTTCTCTCGGACGACTTTCAAGTAAGTCCTCTACCTAGACGACTTTAAATTAAGTCGTCTGGGAAAAGTTAAATATTTAAGTTTTATTTTCGAATTTTAAAATAACCTGAGAAGACTTACAGGTAAGTCGTCTAGCTTTAATAAAATATTGAAATTTTTGATTTCCCAGAGACGACATACTTGTAAGTCGTCCAGGAAAAGTCAAATATCTGACACAACTCGGTCAAATGCAAAACTAACCCGTTTATCCTGGACGACTTACTAGTAAGTCGTCTAGAATTTTTTTCTTAACAAACAAATCTGGACGACTTACTAGTAAGTCGTCCCATTTTAAAGTCAATTGCAAAAATGACCTATTTGGACGACTTACTTGTAAGTCGTCTATGTCTTCCAGACGACTTAACCGTCAGTCGTCTGCGTCAATGTTTAGTAAACTTTCATTTTCTCTATGTTTACTAATGTGTTTTATTTTGAAATTTTGCAGATGTTGCGTCAGTTACATGCAGTGTATGGAGAATGGTTTTTGGAAGATTCTAATTGGGATTTTGTGGTTGATAATTCCAAAGGAGCGAGACTATTTTTGTTGAGTGAAGGTTCGACACATGCTGAACTTGTTGCAATGGTTCAAGAAGATTATAACCTGGACATGAGCACAGAATCTGTGGAGATAACCTACTTGTTACCAGCTGAAATGATGCAGGTTCCAGACTTCTACCAAAACTATGGCTTTCTTTGATGGACTCACAACCACCGGCTTTGTATTGACCCAAGTACCGGTGACTTCCCAGCAATCCATGGTCCACTTCCACGGTCTCTGATTAAACATAACTTTAATTATGTTCTCCGCGGGAAGGTCCTCAGCATCAGAGTCCCATTTTGGAAACATTTCACCATAATCCTTCTCAACAAAGTTCACCACCGTAGTCTGCAGTAAATATAAGATATGAACTTAGATATTTGACGGATTAACTTATAAATAAGTCGTCTGGAAAGTCTTCCTACTGGACGACTTACCAGACGACTTAATTAAGTCGTCTGGAAAGTCTTCCTACTGGACGACTTACCAGACGACTTAATTAAGTCGTCTGGAAATTCTTCCTACTGGACGACTTACCAGACGACTTAATTAAGTCGTCTGGAAATTCTTCCTACTGGGAGACATTCCAGACGACTTAATTAAGTCGTCTGGTAAGTCGTCCAGTAGGAAGACTTGCCAGACGACTTAATTTTTGGAGTAAAGGATAGAAGTAAATACATGTCTGCAGATAGCATCTTTAAAGCATCTGCGTCCTTTGCCACCCATGTAAGCCAGTATCGGTGGAGACGGTCTGTTTGGTATGGGATTACCATAGTTAGCAGCCAATTCCGGCAGAGCTGTGTACACCCAGACCTGGAGAGCTTGTATAAACCCATCGACAGTGTAACAGCCCGAAATATCTTTGCCCTTCAAAGAGTCCATCAGCACCTTGAACGCGACTCTCCCCCATGGATAGTTCTCAAAACGTTCTAAATCCATCACAAGCCTTGCCAGACTAACCCTTGTGGCGGTTTAATACTTTCTCCCTTCTATATATCCAGTGAAGATGGCAAGGTACCCGAGCCGCTTGCGATCTTCCCGAGACCACCCTTCGCATCTCTCAAATGCTGCTATTATCTGCTCAGTAGATGGCCCAGTTTCGACATGAACTCCCAACATGTCCCAGAAAGAAGCCATCTCCTTTGTGACAGCACACCTCGGTCTCTCAAGGTCCTCTATGTACTCGCAGTTTAGACCAGTGAGGTTTTCAAACTCTAACAGTGAAAACCTCACATGTTCTGGACCAACTAGACTCCACAGCTCGTACTTCTTCTTTATGTCCAGCTGGAATCCGAGCATGTAGTGCACCAGCCTTGAAGCCCAACCAAATCCGAGCTCTTTAAACTTGATGAAAACTCCCAGCTTTGACTCCTTTAGCTCTTCATATTCGTCACCATGAAGAGCATTCTTTAAAGCATTATGCAACTTCGTACAATCCGTATGATAAGAAATAGCTTTCATTGCTGGTGGCTCTTCCCCTAATGTATGCAACCTACGGGGGAGTTCTGGAATATCCATTTTTTTTGTCTGCAAAACAATGAAAGACAACCATCTCAGTATAACATTTTAATTATAAGTCTGGAAGACTTTCCAGACGACTTATAATTAAGTCGTCTGTAAAGTCTTCCAGCTGGAAGACTTGTAATTAAGTCGTCTGGAAGACTTTCCAGACGACTTATAATTAAGTCGTCTGGAAGACGTTCTAGACGACTTAATTATAAGTCTTCCAAGACTTCCATTAGACATTTTTAGAGCATACCTGAAATTTCGGAGAAGCCATAGTCGCCTTCGACACAGCGGTTATAAATCTGCCAAAATAGACAGCCAAAAAGAAATGCGGTGAGAACGGTGGTGAGAACGGTGGACTTAAGAGACAACGTTTTAACTTACCTCGCTAGGGTTTACAGACACGCCTCTGAAAGAAACACCGCTAGGGTTTACAGACAAACGCCGCTAGGGTTTACAAACAAACGGCGCTAGGGTTTACAGACAAACGGCGCTAGGGTTTGAAATAGAGGAAGTGGCGGTGAGAAAGGTGGTGAGAATGACGGTGATAACGGCGGTGAGAAACGGTTGTGAGAATGATGGATTACAGAGAATCGCCTTCGAAATCGCCTTCGAAATCGCCTCTTTGAGAGAATGACGTTACAGTTTCTAAATCTCGCGAAACAGTAAACCAAAAAAAAAAAATCTTATATATGCCCGGTAAAAAAATCCGGTTATGTTTAAAAGCACATTGGTAAAATGGTAAAACTAAAGGTTCGGTCCGGTTTGAACGTGCATCAGACGACTTACTAGTAAGTCGTCTACCGTAAATATTCACCAGACGACTTACTAGTAAGTCGTCCCAGACCCTAAACCCTAAACCCTAAACTAAATTGACTAAAATAACTAACAAACCACGTTATAAAATCAAATTATACTTAAATAGTGTTTACTATATACAGAAATAAATACACTTAGGTCAATTTTAAATTTTTCAAAAAAAACATTTATGCTTTCCAAAATCTAACCCTAAGAACACATACAATACTACAACATATGTTGGCAAAACCTAAACCAAAGAATATCATGACTCACTACTTTCACTCATCTATGTTGAAAACAATTAAATTTTGTTATATCTTAATTTATATTTCTTTAAACATACGTTAATTACATGATTTCAATTTTTCACTTATCAAAATATTTTTTACAAAATTTTTAAATTATTTTTAAGAAGTACTATACTAGACGACTTGCGGGGGTTAGAAACGTAAAAAAAAATTCCGTTTTTTTTTTTGTTCACAAGGAGCTGGTTGTAATTTCAATAGCCTTTTAGGTTACTTTTGCATTTGATTCAAGTTTGGGTTTACTTTTGCATTTCAAATCAAGTTTTAGGTCAGTTTTGGCAAAAAACCCGACTTTATCACACGTTTCGTTTCATAGTTGTCACTATTATTACTGTTTGTTCTTTTCTATTTTGTGTTTACATTATTAGCTGAATATTTAAAGTTAAGTGCCAACGACTAAAACTATCAATTACAGAAAAATATAAGGAGGAGAATCAAATAAAACGACGATTGGTGTGGTTAATATTAATCAAATGATGATTAAAGCATAAATTAAAAGATAAAGATAAGAGAGAAAGGAAAGTGGAGGGTGGGTAAAGGCCATACCCATGTGCCTTCATGTGGTGGTTGGCCCATTACTGGGTCCACTCTACCACTTCTTAAACTCCTTTTAGCTAATCTCATTATTTAATATAAATCTTACTTTATTCATTTGGTTTGACTCCTAAATAAGTAAATATAATCTTTTGTATCTGTAAAATATGACTTCCCGAAACTTAGTTACCTTATAAACTTTAAAATATGGCTTATATGATATAGATGTATAATTTGAAACTTTATAAAAAAAACTTTGGGTTTGATTAAGGGAATTAATTAGTTTAGGAGTTGAATTTTAGAGAGGGATATAGATCATAATGATAATTTACAAAATAATTAATGGCGTGAAAAATACGTCCGGCGGCAAATCGATAGGGAGAGCGATTAACACAAAAGAGATGGGACTAATGCTAAATTATAGCCTTAACCAAACACAAATCGTATTCCTCAAGTCTCTCTTATCTTCTTTTCTTTTATTCTTTTTTTATTATATAGTTTACATATAATGCTGGTGTCATCTTTAGGTCAAACCAATTGAATTATCTCATATACTAAGAAAAGATGAAGAAGGTATATTTATATTTTGTTGTTGCTCTTGCATGGTGATTTGGTGAATATTTTATATGTAGTTGATCACCTTTTGACACGTTTTATGTTTGATGATGCGAGCGGGTACTTAGTTTATTAACAATCTTCCCTCTAATAAATCATAGTTTACTTTCCGAGCTAACGCATTGTTCAAACTTCAACTCGATCATATTCGAATAGAAAACATCAACAGGGTTGTGTTGTGCTTTTGTTTGTAAGATATCAAGCAAGTAAATATTACTCTATAAATATTGTATTATTTTTGTTAATTTTTTTGCAATGAAAATGAGCATAGATGTTTTACATTTTCATTTCATACCAGTCGTCATTAATATTGTCAACTAATGTTCACATAAATACATACACATTAGCTGAGATATATAGCTTACTTAATATAATTATAATCGTCTCTATTAGCTGTTCACGTTAATAAACCCATACGCATTCGTTACTAAACATAACCTTTTTATAAAAAACAAACAAATAAACATAAATATGAGGTTCCATAATCTAATGTCTGCTCCTAATTGCTCTTTTTTTCCGATATACAAAACTAGGAGCCAAAAAGGCTTTAATTATTTTGCGTTTACGTAAACATCATCCGAAATATTATTATTTTTAGTATAATGCTAACATTAGTGTCATATATTAATATATATGTTATATATTTCAATTTGGTCTAAAAGTAGCCAAGTTCTGTTAATCTATTGGCATCACTCTTTTTCTTCAAGCCAAAACATCGTTTTCCACTAAATGTCTATTTATTTATTCAAGACTTTATAACCCTAGCTGCAATATTATACTTATCCAAATATACTAATTTCATATTTCATTTTGAATTATAATATGTAATGGTTTAACACATTTATTGTTCACCTGTAAACATTCTAAAAGTATATTAAACCACAACAGACGAGTCTTATTTGAAGTAATACTATACAATATTTTCATTTCATATTTTGGTATTAAACCCCTTGTACAAAACTTCTTATATATTTTGTTTAGTCACCACTGATAAAACAATCAGTTAAACTTCGTATTATCATATTTTAATGCAACTAAATTTGATGGATCAGTTAAGCTGAAAAAAAAAACTCAATCTATCAAAAGCCAATATAGCTCATCTACTTTTCGTCATCTCTTCATGTTTTTATTTTCAAGTCTAGTCATATTTACAACATGAACTAAAACTTATATAAAAAATAAAATTTTAGGTCTACATACAGTGTTATAACTTTATATAGGATTTTTGAATAGTTGTGTGTCTTGTGACATAAAAAACCATATTTGTAAAAGAAAAGTCCAAAACGAAAAGAAATTGTAGCTTCCCCTCTCTGCAGTCTCTCTCTCTCATGTCCTTTATTTATTAACCCTAATATTGTGTTGTTCTCACCATTTTTCTTTTATAAAGGTTCTCAACTCTTTGTTCTTTTCATTCTCTAAGAACCCAAACAATGGCCTCTGAAGACAAACCCATAAACATAGACGTCCCTGAAAAAGATGTTTTTGCCCTCCACTTCCTTCAATCCCTCTCAAATCTTAGAAGACAAAACACTTTTAATTCTCCTGAAAAAACAAACCATCGTGTGAAGAAGATCAAGAAGGCTGCGTATGTATCCATGGCCAGAGCAGGTGGAGGGAGTAATCGGCTATGGAGCAGAGCCCTCTTGCGCCGAGCCGCCAAAGAAAACAACAGAGTTGTAAGATTTTCTAGGAGGAAGAAGAGGGTGACGTGGCTGAGAAGGAGGATGAGGAGTAGCCGGAGATATCCACAGGAGGAGGAGGAGGAGGAGGAGGAGGCTGAGAGGCTGAGGAATCTTGTACCGGGAGGAGGAGCAATGGAGACATCAAAGCTGATGGAAGAGACGGCTCATTACATCAAGTGTCTTAGTATGCAGGTTAAGGTTATGCAGTGTCTTGTTGATGGCTTATCTCCTAAATGATAATCATCATCATCATCAAGATGCATATGATATTGGCTTATCTCCGAAATGATAATCATCATCATCATCAAGATGCATATGATATTGGCTTATCTCCAACACACATAGTATTGGAATGGAATGATCATGACGCATATATATGTGTACATATATATATTCTTATATGTATTATGGATACATACGTGTAAGATAGGATATATATACATACGAAATGGGTGGATATGTATTAGTTAAGTAAAGAAAGATTTTTCTTCTTTTTTTTTTGTTTATTTTCTTGAATTTTGAAAATAGGGTATTTATATATTTTTTTCATGCTTTAAGTTGGTATTGCTTTTGTGTATTAAAAAAAAATCTTATAAACATTAGGGTTTGGGAACTTGCCGTTGGAGCTACGCACTACTTTCGTTTTCCTTTTTTAGCTATTATCTGCTTGGCTCGTCTTGATTATAAATCATGAATGATGTTTCTATTGATGGATTATACAGAAATTAATTAAAATCATGTGTAAAGCTTATAAAGTTCACTCTTAAATTTGTAAAGCTTATACATATATTATATTTATATGATTGTTTATGTTCTTAAAATATACCATAGCTAGCTAGTTAAAGAACTCATCATAAAAAATCGTAGGAGAAGTTAAGCATAATTACTAGAGTGTTGCAATCTTCATGTTATATATCATCTGACAAGTGTTGCAATCTTCATGTTATATATCATCTGACAAGTGTTGCAATCTTCATGTTTTTTTTTCAGATAAAAGTTACGCATAATTACTAGACTAGTATGGGTAAAGAACTCATCATAAAAGTTACCTTCCTTTTATAACACACACAATAGCTACAGTATTCATAAAATCAAGTTATATAATTCCATCACTTAATTAACAAATAGCCTACTAAATTACATTTATTTGGTTTCTAATCGATCGCATGTTTCGTGGGAACTGGATTATCTACACGTCAAACTATATTTATGCAGTTGGTCACACATATATTTCATTCGGTTGTCCTACTTTATCAATAACTATATACGTGTTTATTAATAGACTGATCACTGGTTGGTCAATTCCACAATTTCACATAAAAAAAAAACTGATCGTGCATTAAACTTTTCATTAGTCATCAAACGTTATGAGTTTTATAAAACTGGTTAAGTATCCGACTAAAGAATTAACAAAAGGGAATATGAATAACTTGAAATATTACGAAATGATGGTTACTGTGTGAGTCTAAATTCAAGGAGAAGATTATATTATATGGACTCTGTACAACATGTCATGAGTCTTTTACCACAGAACCTTTCTTTTATCAAGATGTGCTAAATGATCAGGAGAAAACTGATCTGGTTTGATAGATCACACACCATTGATTTGTTGGACTTGGATCACGTTTCTTATGCCACAGGCAGAGGATCCTCCGGGGTGTGAGACTCTGATTCTTCGATACCGTAGTTCCATAGTTCTTTAAGCTCTCCTCTAACCAACCCTAGTATGACAGCCAGACCTGGCGAAGCAAAAAACACATCAGGTTTTTGTTTGACAGCCATGGACAAGATCAGAGAAGAGGAAGAGAAACTCGAGCTTCTAGTATTTACCGAGTGTGCATGGTACGATGTACAGTAGCGCAGGCTGGCCATGTCCGTCCATTAGATACAGACCTAGATATGTCAGTAACAGACCTACACAACAGAGCATGATGTGTTTAAAGATTGACTAGAAAATCGATTTTTGTTACTTTCTTGTTCAAAAAGAAAAACAAATGATGCTTTAGCTATGTATTGCTGAGTTAAACTTACCAACTCCATAGCCGATAGTCAACCAAAGAAAGTATCCACTTGAGATTACTCTCTTTTTGATCTTGTCAAATCTGAGACCAAAGAGAAGAGCAAGCACTGAAGTCAGAAAGAAATGAACATAGTAATCTTTTAAAGCTCTAAGAATGTAACTGGCTAAAAGTACCTGGAAGCAAAGGAAATGAGCAGACCGGGGAAGAGAATGTCCCCAAAACCGATCATGTCATAGCCACCCCAAGGATCGAAAAACCGAGGAATCCTTAGTAACATAGGAATGGACTCCCCGCTGCTGCTGTCTCCTTGGGCAACCTAAAAAGAAGAGATCTCAAGTAAGAATATCAACTAGCTAACTTGCCATGGTCTAAGAGATTACTCAGCTATTAGAATCATATATACTGTTGGTAGATTATTAAGTTACAAAGTCATTTGTGTAGCAAGCTGACAAAACGACAAAGAAACTACACACCCTACATACTTGTAATGATGTAATATGATGGAGTACAAGAAACTTATGTGCCAAAAAGAAACGTTTACAGACTCACCACAATCATAACACTCTCGTGGAATATCAATGGTGATATGAAGACCCAGAAGATGTCATAGACAAACGCACAGCAAAGAAGCACAGTAGAAACCTGAATACATAAATCTATCAGCACAAAACAGCGAACCACAATGTATAACTACGTAACAAGCCAGATTAACTACCTTGATGTTAGGTAATCGAACCACTTGCAAGGCTGTGATCATCAAACAGATGCCCTGCCAACAATGTGAAAGCGAATATTTCAAAGAGAGAAATATAAAACTAAGTTGACAGATAAAGGAACCATAAGACACTGAGAGGAATGGCTTCTAAAAGCATTCACTGCATGAACAAAAGAAAGCTTTACCAAGATGTCTTGCCCAGCCCAAGCATACGATGTGTGCCGTTTTATAAACCAGAAGACAGCAAACGACAGACAAAAGATATTAACCAAAAGCGACATCCATGACATTGTCCCAAGCAAAGGGAGCTTCACCGATCTCCGACCAAGATGTCTCCATTTTCTGCAGACGGATCACAACATATATCCATCAAGGTTGCTAACCAGGAGAAAAAGAGAGAAGTGAGATATTTAGGAATAATTTCGAATACCTCAATAAAACTGCTGAAATGATGTTATGCATACCCTGAAAAACAACAGCCACACTTTGTTAAACTGATCGGAAAACACAAACAGAGATTTAATCTAGATATTCTACACTTGTTACCTGCATGCCACCGATGCAGAAGAATATGGTGAGCACCCATACAAACCATGATGACATAAAGTAGAAAAGGACCAGCAGAAAAATGGAGGCTGTTACTATAAAAAATACAGCACCAGTGACACTTATATCAAGGATCTCCTTCTCTGGATCATCTTTTCTGGTTCCAGCACCAGTAAATTCCTGTAAATGAAATGAAATCATAGCACGTAAAAGAGATAAACAACAACTTTCTAGTATAGCCACAAGTAGTGAAGAAAACCAAAGAAGAACTCGGAAGATATTGACTTTTTCTTTTAACAAAAAGAAAAGATGTACACCTTTGCTAGTATGCTGTAAGATTCATTAGCTTGGTCAGGATCTGTAAGGTCTGACCACAGTGATGCAACGACAACAGTACCAACAGCCATGAGCAACAACAATCCTGCTGTGAGGTCCACAGCAGGACGAGTTGGTGCATACAACAAAACCTCAACTACAAGAGAAGATCAGCAACTCAATAAGCCTATTTAATGGCTGGGAGATAAAAAAAGAAAAAAGAAACAGAAGTGGGACATCACAAGGGGCTCACTCACCACTCTTGTTTTCCACCATAGACCTGTTGAGAGCATCTCCGCTTGACTTAGAGATCATTAATACAGGTATACTCACATTCAAAGATGTGTCCTTCTCCATACATCCCATCTCATCAAGATCTGACAAAAGATCATGACACTTAAATTAGATGATGCAAAGAAAGCAACAAACACACAAAATTTTCAAAAACAAAAACCTTCTTTGTCATTAACAACAAGCAGAGCAGAAGCACCAGCTGCCTCAGCATGTTTTGCCTTCTCAGTGAAAGCACAGTTTCCACGGATCGACAAGGCAATATGCCCATCTAACTGAACAGAGCAAAGAGAAAAACAAAAAAAAGGCATTGACTTTGATAGAAAGGATCGCACTTTCAAGATGAAGAAACAGAAAGAGACTAACCCTGGAAGAGAGATTGGAACACGAGTCCAAAGGATGCACAAAAGCAACCGGAGATCTAACGCCTTGATCAGCCTCAGAAGGCAACGATTCTCCAAACTGAGCAGTTAAACCGGTGAGAAAGTCATCACTTTCAACACCATCAACCCAGTTCAAGATCTTAACCTGTATACCACGAGCATTCAACACAATGAGTCTAGACATAGAATCAACTCAAAAGGAAGAATCTTTGGTTACCATTTGGAACTTATTGGTACAGCCAGGACTCTCGAGGCTTGTATCTTCGGTCCACGACACATCGTCTGCCGCCGCAACGGAGAATCCTAGAAGAAGGAGAGTCAGTACTAGTACTAGTGCAGAGCGTCGGTGGCGCGGCGGATCAGATGATGACGACATGACGGAACAAATCGGAGAGGTAAGGAGACAAAGAGTTGCGGTTAAAAGCGTTTAGGATTATATCGGAGGGCGTTAGACGGTCGATTATTATAGATATATACTAATCTAATTATTATTAGTAGTTAGTTAATTAATTAGACTATACGCTAATTTTCTATTTATACATAATGAGACGGATTTGTGTTGTTGTTTTGGTGCGTTACTAACCTCAATTATTTAGCAAACATTGATCAATTATTATTATTTAGATAAAGGAAAAATAATAAGTTCCAGCTACTTGAAAAAATTGTTCTCACGATGTATATTGACTTTGTCACTTGTCGGACCAATATCATTAGAACAGTTCAGCAGAAAATCATTGGCAAGGAAATTATATAATTCGAGTTTCGATAATACGATGAATAATATAATTTTCAAGAAAGAGAAAAAGAGTCCATTATAAATCATAAACAGAAAAAAACGAAGAAATAAAAGAAGGAAGAAGGAAGGGAAATTGCATTGTATAGCTTTCAAACAAATTATAATTCACTATATTACCAATTATCCTAACTAATCGATATACAACATGTCTTTTATATAATAATGTTATTTTACCTTTGTATCAACCGGTAAAATCTTCATGAAAAAAACAATTTCTTTTGGAATGATTTCTTTTCGTAAGATCTTTTCAAAGACAACTATTTGTAATAAAGAAAAAGCAACGACGAAAACGTAAACGATGAAGCAAATACAACCACTCTTTCATTTCTCTTTCCTCCTCTTCTTATTGATTCTCCTTATCATGCTCCTGCTTCCATACTCTGTTTTTGTTTTTGAATCTTGCAAATGAAATTGGAATTGTCACATCAATGTTGATCTGTGTTGGTATACAGATCCAGTGGTGAAGACGATGGTGTGGAGATGAAGACGATGGTGTGGAGATGAAGACGATGACTCGTCATCTCTATGTGGTGGTGAAGAATAATGACAGTGGTCATATGTATTGGCATGTCTGAAAAAGAGGAAGAAGAAGATGGACTCGCCATCTATTCTATTCATTAAATATTTCTATACTATTCCTTAAAAAGGAATAACCTATCATACCTTCAAATTTGATACTTTTTTTTGCTATTTGTGTGATTGATTGTAATATGAAATTTATTTTTTCGAATACTGGACAAATGTTTGGATCATGTATAGTTCATGGATATTTTTTCATCAATAAAAATATTTTTTCTCATACTATTTTACATGTCATGCTGAAATTTATTAAACAGCGTATGTAAATGAAATAAATCTTATATTTTGTACTATTTGTAGGGGTCTATACTATTTTTTGCATATTGAAAACAACGTCATGGAGATCGTCTGTCATTCATCATCCTATGTAAATAATAAAGTTCTATCGGAAATTGGTCTTATTTGTTATTATACTATTTTATTATGTTCCGTTCTGTTTGATATTAATAAAGAGTGTTATATATTGTTTAGATCCTATACTATTTTTACGATACAGAATAGAACATCCGGTGCATACATATGTGGACATTAGACGTATACATGGACAACTTTTCTTTCTTTTAAGTGCAACAGTTTTTAAATTCTCTTGTTTTATGTGTTATCGGCCACTTTAGTCTCTCCACATGTTTACCTGATACCTGTAAAAAGAAAGGTAGAACCGGATACATTATGGCATAAATGTTGGAAATTGCATTATGTCAAAATCAATGCTAGTTACCTAATTTACACTCTATATTTGGCTATTTGGCAAATTTTCCCAAGAAGGAAACGCAATATACTATATATTATTCAAAAAGTTAAAGAGCAGAGATCCCTTCACAATAAACTCCTCTCCTCTGACGTTTCTCCACACTCAAAAATCTCAATCAAAGCTCCTCTCTTTTCTCTCTTTTCCTTCTGCAAAAACTGTTACTAATCTATCCCAAACATTTTTTTTTTAATAATTTTTGATCGGAGATCTAAAAAACGAGGAGACATGGCTGCTCCTGCCATGAGGATCGTGTTCGGTCTTTTGACATTTGTCACTGTCGGAATGATCATAGGTACTTTCTGTCACTGACATTTGACTATTTTCGATCTTCAAAGTTATTACCTTTTTTGTTTCGACCGAGCAAAGAGTGCTCGTCATTGCCGTGATTTTTTTAGTTCAGAGATGACTATGAAACTGACTTTATGAGATAATTGAAACGGCTTTTTTGGTAACTCATGGAGATTGTGTTTCTGTTTTTTTTCCTCGGAATCTGCAGGTGCCTTGTTACAATTGGCCTTTATCAATAGATTGGAAGATTCATACGGTAACTCCTCTTGTACGTTTATGTGTGTTTACTTGTACATGTGTGTTTGGTAATAGATGGTTACATGTTTTTGTTTGTTGTCTGAACGTATTTGATTCTTGGCAGAGATGTTTGTTATGTTCTTCTTGCTGATATTTTTAGCTGAGAAAATAATGCTGTGTGAGCTCTTTCTGTAAGAGGGATTGAGAGAGGACAATGCAGTGAAAACACTAAAAAAATTTGGAATTTGGAACACTGAATCAGTTGTAATCTGTGCTTAGTGGTGATGTTCTGTTGCTTGTTATGTCGTGGTTTCCTTCGGCTTCTCAGTTACTTCTTGTTTCCAATTCAGGAACCGGATTTCCATCCATAAGAGGGCTTCGAGGACAGAGCACCAGTTATCTTCGAGGTTGGTTAGTCTGATAATAATAATACTATCTAGCCAAAATGATGATTGATTACATATAGGTTAACATAACACATTATTCTTACTAATCTGAATCTAGCTTTAGAACCAGACTCTTCTTGGAGAGCTTAATCTGTGTTTGTATTATGATTATTAAATACAAGCCTCGTTTATTATTTTCAGATGTTTCCCGGTGGGCAAATGACAAAGATGCAGAAATTTTACGTCTTGGCTATGTAATTCTATCATCATTTGTTCTTTCTTTACCTCAAAATTTCAATTTTACACCTTTACCGTTTAAAAAATAAATGAAAAAATAAAGGTCCGTTCTGTTTGCTTCAAGCTAATGAATGCTTATTTGGTTTAGTGCAGGTCAAGCCTGAAGTAGTTAGTTGGTCCCCTCGAATTATTGTGCTTCATCACTTTTTAAGCTCAGAGGTAATGTACCATTGACTTAAACATGGTGGTGATGAGTTAACTGATCATAGAATAACATTTCTAGAGTAACATATTCAAAGTATGCTAGGCCTTAACCTTTTTTAATCATGTTCATTCAAGCAAGGAAAAGATAAGATTTGAAAGAGAGACCAAACCTTAGACTCAGTTCTAATAGCATTTATCATAAGAGTTAGCATATTGGTTTTTATCCTTTGTGCATTGCCTTTAAACAACTTTGTTTTTGTTCTCCTGATCTGTACAATCGGCAGGAATGTGAATACTTAAAAGCAATTGCTCGGCCTCGCCTTCAGGTTTCCACTGTTGTTGATATAAAAACCGGAAAGGTATTTGCCAATACTGGACGCGAGTACAAATGCTATAGTTTTATGCCTTTGGACACTTACTTTCTCATCTTGCTTAGGGAGTTAAAAGTGATGTGAGGACAAGCTCTGGAATGTTTCTAACTCACGTAGAAAGAAGTTATCCAATAATACAGGTAGGCCACTGACTCTTCTAATATTTATATAAGGTGTGTCATTTCAGTTTGATGAACTTTGACATTTTGCTATCAGGCAATTGAAAAGAGAATTGCAGTCTTCTCTCAAGTACCAGCGGAGAATGGAGAACTCATTCAAGTCCTAAGGTGCGTGCTTGCTTGCAACCTTTACTACTCTTATCAAAGTTGTTTTCTTAATTTGATGAATCAAAAACCTGTTGCAAGTGCAGATACGAGCCGAACCAGTTTTACAGACCGCATCATGATTACTTTGGTGACACTGTAAGTCTTTGGTGCTACTTCATTGTATATACCATCAGTTGATTGATGAAGGTATTGCCGTGTAATAGTTTTGTGGTTTTGATCAATAATGTTTAGCTGGATTGTGACTTAACCTTCTTCTTTATGAACTCAGATCATTTAGTTTGAGGAGTAAACTTTAGGTTTGTCTTAGTGTGTTCATCATGAATATTTGTATGTTTCCGCACAGTTCAATTTGAAGCGTGGTGGTCAGCGCGTAGCAACAATGCTAATGTATTTAACAGATGACGTCGAAGGAGGAGAAACTTATTTCCCTTTGGTATAGTGTCTTCACTCTTGTGAATGAGTCTCTTTAGCTCTGCAAATTGTTATCATATAATACTCTTTGTATGTATGTCTTTCTGTCTCTGTCTAAATGTAGGCTGGTGAAGGTGAATGCACTTGTGGTGGCAAAATCATGAAAGGCATCTCTGTGAAACCCACCAAAGGAGACGCAGTTCTCTTCTGGAGCATGGTAAGTTTCTTCAGTCACTCTCTCTGTCTCACATTCTCTAAACTTCTCTGTTGTTCATTTTGGTCCTTGTGTCTTATGTTACTTAGGGACTTGATGGACAGTCAGATCCGAACAGCATACATGGGGGATGTGAAGTCCTGTCAGGAGAGAAATGGTCGGCTACTAAATGGATGAGACAAAAAGCTACTTCATAGGTGACTTTAAACCTTATAAAACCACAGGGACTTACATTGAAAATAACACATAATCTCAGAGTTTTGATATATTCTATTTTCACCCTTGAATTTTAGAAGCTATCAGTTACATACAAATTGATATGGATGGTGTTATACTTTTTCACAATCTCACCCCAACAACAAATTATTGGTTGACTATGTAGCAATGATTTCTTGACGTCTTCTAGAGGATTAATGTTTAGACGAAAGTCTATACCAATTTGTTGAACATTTAGATTAGTTTTCTAAAAATTTGGTTTGAGTTTTTTTTCTGTTCGAACATAATTTGACGAAACAAACATTTAGGTGATGTTTAAATCAGTTTTTTTAGAACACTGCTTAAATAGCATAGTCTAAAATGTTGTCACCAATGACATTTTTTTATAAAAATATAAAAATAAAATATTACTGGAAGTTTTACAAAAATATGTGTCTTAAAGGTTAAAAATGTTCTTATGTAGGGGTATGTTAGTAAATAAGAGAAGAAAAATGAGAAAAACTTTATATAATTACACTTGTAATCCCATTTCTCAAGCTGACCACTTTGACTCATCTTCTGTGACAACAACACAGCAAACCATGGCGGCGGCTACTCTGCGATCTGTAAACCCTACATTCTCCCGAACCACCTTATCTTCTCCCACCAGCTCTCCTCCCTTCCAATCTCCCTTCCTCAGATTCAACTCCTCCGCCTTTAACCTCAAACCCCTCGTCACCCGCCGCGCATCCTCAACCTTCACCACCCGCTCCTCCGCCGCCACACCCCAAGAGAGAAAGACCTTCCACGGCCTCTGCTACGTCGTCGGCGACAACATCGACACAGACCAAATCATCCCCGCCGAGTTTCTCACCCTCGTCCCATCCAACCCCGACGAGTACGTCAAACTCGGCTCCTACGCCCTAATCGGCCTACCGGCTACCTATAAGGACCGGTTCGTGGAGCCGGGGGAGACGAAGACCAAGTACTCGATCATCATCGGCGGGGAGAATTTCGGGTGCGGGTCGTCACGCGAGCACGCGCCGGTGTGTCTGGGAGCCGCGGGAGCCAAGGCGGTGGTGGCGCAGAGTTACGCGAGGATCTTTTTCAGGAACTCGGTGGCGACTGGGGAGATTTATCCGCTTGATTCGGAGGTTAGGGTTTGTGATGAGTGTAAGACGGGGGATGTTGCCACGGTGGAGTTGAGGGAAGGGGATAGTGTTTTGATTAATCATACGACGGGGAAGGAGTATAAGTTGAAGGCTATTGGTGACGCCGGGCCGGTGATTGATGCTGGAGGTATATTCGCTTATGCTAGGAAGGCTGGGATGATTCCATCTGCAGCTGCTTGATGAAATCATGTCAGGTATGAGTGATGAAACCAAAGTCTTCATCTTTCAATGTGTTCGATGTTGTTTAGTGATAGTAGTAGTGTATGAAAAGATAAAGATTGTTACTTTTTTTGGAAGAGTAATAGTGGAAGCTGGTAAAGACTATGGTGTAGTTAGGCTCTGTTGGATAAACACAGTGATCTTCATCTCTCTCATGCACCATCTTTCCTGTTTAGTAGTGAAAAATGGTGTATGAGATATGAAGCTTGAGGGGATTGATGCAAAAGCATAATTCTTTCCTCATTTTATCTTGTTGAGATAGTAACGTGTAGTTAGGAGGAGCCAAGTAGTTGATGTTGTGTGAGGATGATAATGACTGGTTCTAGACTTGATACCATCACTTATCCTTCAAGTTCCGTTACCTCTTTTTACGAAGATGTTCAATTTAGATGCGAAAACATTAAATCTTTGGCTGATCTTTTTCATGTTTTAACATCCATTAAGACGTGAGTGTCCAAATACTAAAAGAAAAACGCCATTTTTGGTTCTTACTTACTTTTTTTCTCTAAGACTCTTCTTTATTTTGTTTTGCAGGGTCGATAAGAGTTATCTTACTACTTAAAGGTATCTTCAAGGGTAAGTAGTTCTCAGATTCCCATTTTCTATTTGTGTCGTCCAATAAAAAGAAGAATGAGGTACATGCTTGTTTTCAAGAATTTGTGAACCTAATCTTATGCTTTATGGATAAAAATCATGACTATCGGTTTACTCTTCTATTTCAGTTTATATATTAGCTATGTGTGTGTTATAAGTTATGAAGTTTCTCATCTCTTAATTTTTGTCTAATCTTCCGGTCGTAAAAACAAGAGAATCGATAGGAGCTTTGTTTTCTTACACAAGTATTATCAGAATGTTAGGTACAAAGATCTGATATAACACACTTTTCTCTAGATTATATATGCGAAAACCAAAAACTTGATATGTAAAACTTTTTTTTTGGCATCCATTTCTGACGGGAAAAAGAAAAGAAAGAACACCTTCGTTTCACGACCTACCCTCGTGTCCCAAAACGCACGTTTAGAATTCCAAAGTGGCACATCCGTAAATACTAGGGTACAAGCATGTTTCCTTTTTATAATCTCACTCTCTTCTCTCTGTTACTCACACTACTCTTCGACCATAGAGTCAAACACACAAAAATGGCGTCTTCCCTTCCTACATTCCCTAGAGCCTTACCTTCCTCATCAAGCAAACCTTCATCTCTCTTCGTTCCCTTCCCATCTCCTTCCCTCAAAATCACCACTTCCACTTCCTTCATCCCATCTTCTATCTCCCTCTCTTCACGTCGCACATCCTTCATCATCCCACGTGCCACTGCCTCCTCCTCCGAGGGATCCGAAACTCTAGCCAAAACCACCTTCCACGGTCTTTGCTTCGTCTTGAAAGACAACATAGACACCGACCAGATCATCCCAGCTGACAAAGCCTGCATCTTCCCTTCCAACCAGCAAGAACGTGACGAGATCGGCTCTAACGCTCTCTCCGGTCTACCAGACTCCCACAAACCCCGGTTCATTGAGCCAGGAGAGATCAAATCTAACTACTCGATCATTATCGCCGGTGAGAACTTTGGTTGCGGGTCGTCACGTGAACATGCTCCTGTCTGTCTAGGAGCAGCTGGAGCTAAAGCCGTTGTTGCTCAGACTTACGCAAGGATCTTTTTCCGTAACTCGGTGGCTACGGGAGAGGTGTTTCCTCTTGAGTCAGAGGTTAGAGTATGCGACGAGTGTACCACAGGAGACACGGTGACGATCGAGCTGAGAGATAGTGGTGGTTTATTGACTAATCACACGACCGGTAAGCAGTATAAGCTGAAGGCGATAGGTGATGCAGGACCGGTTATTGATGCGGGTGGTATCTTTGCTTATGCGAGGAAGATGGGAATGATCCCATCTCCTTCAGTAGCTTAACTCTCGTCACATGTGTGTTAAGAGTTCTATTCTCTTTCACTTCGTTGTTGTTGTTTCTGTAATGAATAAGAAGACATGTTCCAAGAAAAAAAATTGACAAACGATGTCTTTCACTTGATCACATATTAGTTACCAATATGTGAATGTGGGATTGTTTGTTTTAAAATGATAAAATATAGTTATCCTTGTGTTTGTATAAACTTATTTTAGCTTGATATATAAATTTGGCTGAATTTTTTTTTTTTGAAGATTGCTAGTTTTATTATGAGACTTATACAGTGATCGTAAGTTGAATTATAATTGTAGTAGATGTATGTTTTTCTACAATTTTGAAAATCTTTAAAGTTATTTCTTTAGAAAAAATAAAACAAGTACCAACAAAAAATAAAGTTGTAGAAAATATATATTTTTATAGTTAAATACTGATTTAGAAAATTAATTCAGCAAAATGCTGGAAATGTTGCAAAACGTTTTTACAGTTCAACGAATCATGCATTTAGTTAAATAAAGGAATTGATTAACATATTTTGTTGTAATGGGAACCGGTTATGTCGAGTAATTTGAACAATTTGGTTTGTTTATCGGTTATCGAGTCTTGAACGGTTTAACAAATCGGTATAAAATAAACCGTTAAACGATCCGTTTTAAAACAAGACATAGCTAAACCTAAACTTGCAACTCTTTATAACGCCGCTTCTCTTCTACACTGTCTGCATAGTCCAAAACAAAAACATGGCCACCACAGAGGTAAAACCCTCCGCCTCTAAAAACCCTAAAAAAGCTCGGAAACCATCACTGGCTCCGAAGAAAGATTTGAAGAAGAAGAAGACTAAGAAGTCTAAACCTCTCGCCTTTGACAACACCGTTGAAAGAAACGACCAGAATAGCGAGAACGAGGAAGCTGAACAACCACCAGCATCGGCTTCTGAACAGCTAAGCTTCTTCTTAAAGCAGCTTGAATCCGCCATTGGTGTCCGTGTCTCTGCTTTAGAGCTCGATCCCATTAAAGGTTCGTCCTTTTATTATATCTATGCACTGGTTAAGTAAGGTTCTTATGAGTCTTTGTTGATTGCAGATAAGTGTATAGTTGAGTTGTCTCAAAAGTTGGATCAGAATGTAAGCAACTTGGGAGAGCACATAAAGATGTCTTTTGGATCTTCGTGGAGAGAGACTCTTTGTGAAGGAGAGGCTATTGAAGGGAAAGTCGATCCTGGAAACCCATCTGTTCTCGTTGTTAGCTCCTCTGCTTTGAGATCTTTGGAACTTATAAGGTATCATTGTGAATTTGTGTTCTAGTATGTGCTATTGTTTAAGTGAATACGAATGTGCTTAGACTGGTCTTTTTTTTTTCCATATCTGTAGGGGTTTACATTCACTTACTAAGAAATGTCCAGCGTTGAAGCTATTCTCAAAGCATTTGAAGGTTGAGGAACAGGTAGTGTTCTGTTCTTACAAGGATTTGTCTTTAGAGAAATTAAATTGATTCAATGCATATAGAGAACTTAGGTTAATAGATCTCGGACAGAAATGAATCATGTGTTTCTTGATAGGTTCTACTCACTGATGTGAGCTTCTTTTTTTGATTCTTTTGCTTTCTGTGAAACGTTGGGATATGATGACAACAATACGAAATATCTAAGGCTAATGCTCTGCAGATGAAAATGTATTTGCACGTCAGTCTGATCCTGTTATAGATAACGTTGGGAGTTAATGCATACTCATGTAAATGTAATTCATCTGTTTCTTCTTTATTTCATGTTGGGAAGTGATGATAAGATATATCGATATGTCATAGGCACAAGCAATGCTGAACTACATATTTGCACGTCAGTCTGATCCTAATACCCATCATATTCATTGTAGTATAAAGCCTAATGCATATATTCATGTTATCTATTCCTCTTTTCTCTATGTCTTTCATGTTGTGAGATTGGGAAATGATGATAAGATATCGATATGTCATAGGCATATGCAATGCTGAACAACATATTTGCACGTCAGTCTGATCCCATTATGCACCCATCATTGCTGTTGTAGCATAAAGCTTCATGCATATATTCTGTCCTCTTTTTTTTTCTTTCATGACAAGAGTCTGGGAAATGATGATAAGATATCGATATTTCATAGGCATATGCAATGCTGAACCAAATATTTGCACGTCAGTCTGACCCCAGCTCTTGTTTCATATTTTTTTTTTTTTGCATCCATAGTAAAAATTCTCACATAATAGCCTTTCATTTTCATTCTTGGCATTTCCTATTATATGAATGTTTCTTTGCTACCTTTGGGATATGATGATAAAAAGATCGAAAGATGTTGATGGCACCTTTGCCGCTGAAACAATCTTTATTTTGCACGTCAGTCTGATCCTATTTTTCTCCTACATAACTAAACTCCCGATACCTTCTATAACATCCTTTGCTCTGAAGTCATATTTCTTCTTGTTGGTTGTGTTTGGAAGCACTGGCTTCTGATTTGGTTTGCAATGAAAGTCTCTTTAAAAATGTTATCTTAGTCAGAATCGTTGCTTGTGCCCTCGTTTCTGTTGTAAATATATTAACATAGATTCATTGATGGTGCAGGTATCACTGTTGAAAAAACGGGTTAATATTGGGAGCGGCACACCGAGTAGAATCAAAAAGCTGATCGACATAGAGGCATTAGGACTTTCACGTTTAGATATGATTGTGCTCGACATGCACACTGATGTTAAGGGTTTTTCTTTATTCACATTGCCCCAAGTCAGGTTTGTTTCTTCACTCTTGCTTTCATCATCATCATCTAACTTTACTTTAATACTTTTGAGCTAGAATTAAAAAAATAACTTGGAATTTTGCAGAGACGAGTTTTGGGATTTGTATAAGACCTGCTTCCACCAGAGAATGCTAGAAGGAACTCTACGTATCTGTCTCTACGGTCCAAGGCCAGCAGCTCCGAAGCTTAAGAACAATAAGAAACAGAGACAAAGCCAGCATTGAACTAACAACAGTTTCTACTCAAATTTTGATATTAGTTGTGATGTCTTATTTGTTTTTTACCATACAAAGATCGTAACAACAGCTTGTTAGAGAAATACATTGTTGTTATAATTAGTTTATTTTGGCCTAATGTAGTGCACTCAAGATTCACTGCAAAAAGAGTATCCGCTCAAAGTCAAATCAATTGAAAAAATATGATCTCTTGATATTAATAATATGCACTTTCATCTGTGTTGGGATTGTGGGTTTCTCCAATAGATGGTGGGGAAGAAGATCCTCCAAATGCTGAAAATAGTGGAATCACCACCCCCACAACTTCTAGAAGTTTGACTTTTAGAACTTTCCATTAAAACATTCATAGTTATACCTTTTGGACTGTAAAGGATAATGCATAATGATCCCATTATGACATACTTTTAAGATAATATAGATTTCTTATGGCTTTGCCTTAAAGCATAAATAGTCCTGTCTGAATTTTATTGCTTGTGACACCCAAGTTTCATGATTAGTCCAAACTTTTGTTAGGATATTTGCTCTTCAGTTATTATTTTTAATAGATTGAACATGTCAACTAAACGAATTAATGGTATTTTTAATATCATTTTCCTAATGATTATTATTGTTTGTCAACTCTGTGATTTCATAGTAAAAAGATAATTAAACTTTTAGTCAAACCGTGGTTGTGAATTGGATGTGGTTTTGGTTTCTTCCCTATCTTATGTCTATCAATATATGTTTAAGCCTTAAGGTATGATGACGAGAGGATGACACTTTTAGGACATGGAATTACACAATTTTTTTTTAAAATTCTGATTTGCTATCGAATCCTACATGATTACATCTCACAATTCTAATTATCGTGCTTCAGTTACACAACATTTATTAAAAAATAGCATTAATATAGCTGGAGATAATGATTTAACAACCACAAAATAACCGGGACTCGTAATTTAATGGCTTGTGTCACGATTCGAAAAGATAGTATGTATAGAAAACAACTAAATTTCTTTAATTAATCACTCGTTTAACCTAAAAGGAACAATTTTATATCATAAATACAATTAAAAATTAGATATTAGAAGGCCCCTTTCATATTTTTAGGTAGCCAACTAGCAAACAGAAACGAGCAAGTGTGCAATATCTGGCTGATCTGAAATCGATAATTGGTGTCCATTTCTTTACAATAATGCCCATTTTTATGTAAGCACACGTATTGCTTAGGCATATTATATGTCACATTTGTTTGGATTATAGCTTGAATAGTTATGTAGGAGCTGAAAGTGATATACTCCATTTACTTTTCGTATCGGTTTCTATTCCATTAATTAACTAAATCACACACCGCTGCCACAAAAGTAATAGCCAATACCACATTAAAATTCCATCAAAAATATGTTTTTAAAATTAAAAAACAATTTTAGATAATGGCCACTTATGAAAGGTGTATCCAAATACTCTTGAAATATAATTAAATAGCTGCATACAGTAAAAATAACAATCTGCTTATGTATAAAATGTTGTATAATTAAAAAGATGCATACTGTAAATATATTATCAATGACAATGAGTTTAATTATCATCTTTTTTGTCAGGATTTCAATGAGATTGTCTATACGACGGTTAAGAAAATAGTTTACATATTTACTAAATTAGTAGGTACATCTAAAATGCATAGTAAAACGACTAAACTATACATTCATCCTCTAAATCATTTAAATAATCATGTTGTCTAAATTTACCTTGTAAGTTAAAAAAAATCAGGATACTAATAACAATGTGTAACTCTCAAAACCGTTTTAATAACAATGTAACAAAGCCAAAATGAGCTTTGATAATATGTAATCTATAAGAAAATAAAATTATGTAACTTTGAAAGTAATATGAAAAGTAAGAAAAGATGATAACTACTAATTTCATAGTTAAGTGCTAGATTTGACAAGGTGATAAAACACTTAAGATTGGGTGTCTATTGATCTTTCAGTAAAACTTTTTGTTGGTTTTTTCTTACCACAAATGTAAAAACGAAAAAACAATTCGATTATCTTCCTGGTTATCCTTAAAAAACAGTCATTCTGATGATGACCAAATCATTTCCATTTGATTTACATCGATGGTGACAACCTATTCGCATATATCGTGATGTAAGCATGAGTCACTTAAATTGATTTTAGTATATGTTTTTCTGTCTAAATATCAATTAGCTACAATATTTTTTCCTAATACGAACCCCCGTTTTACAGATAGACATAACTAGGTTCCTACACCCAAATTTTGATGACGTCAAGGTTGCGTATTTGTCTATGTATGCAACAAGACCACGTGTCACGTCCCTAAGTTCCACGTTGGCAGTAGAAGTCTAGAGCTCATCTTCGTTCGTTAACTTTTGAACTGGTCTTCGAGGTTAATCCATATTTTTAAAACGTATAAATTTGGGGATTATCTGAAAGTTTTTCAAATGAGATTGGCTAAAGTGAATTATTTTATTATAAAGTTACTCTACGTTGTCTTATTCATTAGCTTAAAGTCTAGTACTTTCATTGTATTATTATAAGCTCATGAACTTTTTTACTTTCTGTACTACTAAATCTACATAAAAAATTACAGTAGTGCTAACTAAACTCAGTAAAAAAAATACGGGAAATCTAAACATAACCTCGTTTTTATTTATAATTAACGAGTAATTATCAAGTTCATTTTTGTTTGTACACAATACAAATGCTTATCAAAGACTCAAAAAGACGTCAGAGCACGGATCATAATGACGTGAGCATGACACAATGCAATCAGCGGTCTGGTTCCAAACAAAGCGGCGGAGTACACTTTTTGAAGCCCATAAGGGCCCACAAACATTTTCAAAAGCCGTATCTCTATAAATAGCCACACATAATCACAATACCAAAACACACAACTCAAATTCATCTTAGCTTATCAACAAGAACACAAGTTAAGCAGAAAAAAAAGAGAACACAAGCAGTTTATGAGAGCTGCGATAAACAGAGCATATTTACTTGGAGGGTTGTTTTCATTAAACGTCAAATCCATGTCTTCTTCATCTTCTTCCCAGAACTTTGTATCAAGATCTGTAATCAAGAAAGTCTTTGCTAAGCTTCAGAAAGAAGGTGATGGAGCTGTCGTTAGACGTGGCATTTCCAGGTTCTTTAATCTTTTTTTCTTTCTTTTTAGGTAAGTTGATGATTTATCATTTATCAAGTTTTATAATTATATTTTTGTTGTATATTTAGGAGTGAGCAGAAGTTATTAGATCCGTTCTTGATGCTTGATGAATTCTTCGGTATATTCTCGGAAACATCCATTTTTATATTTTTATTTTTTTTATACATTGAACAAAGACAGTCATTAGTTTTTTTTTTTTTGTCAGACAGTCATTAGTTTATTGATGCTTCTTTAATTAAGTTTTACTCTCTAATTTTTCTCTGGAGCAGTTTCTCCTCCAGCTGGATTCCCAGATCATCCTCACAGAGGTCAAATCACCTATACATTATACACGCTATATTACATATATAGAGATTTAGAAAATGATTTTATGTAATGTCTCTCTAACATTAACATTTTTTGGTGAATATTATGATGAACAGGTTTTGAAACTGTTACATACGTCCTAGAGGTAAAACTAACATCTTTTAGTTATTATTTTTCGCTAATTTGTTTTCTAAAATAAACATTTCTCTTATTCTAAATCTTAAATAACTGGTTTCTAATTAGTCTTCTAATATATTTTTTTTCTTTGTAGGGAGGAATCACTCATCAAGATTTCAAAGGCCATAAGGGTACAATCTATGCTGGTGATGTTCAGGTGAAAAAAATAGAATTTACTGTTTTACCATTCAGAATCCAACAACAATTTCTTTTAAAAACAAAACAAAAAGAAAATCTAATATGTACATTTTTCTACAGTGGATGACTGCAGGAAGAGGAATCATTCATTCTGAAATGCCTGAAGAAGAAATTAACAAAGGTTTACAACTTTGGATCAATCTTTCATCCAACGAGAAAATGTAACACTAAACCCACTAGCTAATTAGAAATTTTACTAGGAGTTTCTAAACTGGATAATTAACTCTTCACTTTTGATTCCGACAGGATAGAGCCAAACTACCAAGAACTGTCGAGTTCAGACATACCAAAAGCAGAAGAAAACGGTGTCCAAGTTAAAATCATAGCAGGGGAATCAATGGGGATTCAGTCCCCTGTTTACACAAGAACACCAACAATGTTCCTCGATTTCACTCTCGATCCTGGAGCTCAGTTCCACCAGAACGTTCATGAATCTTGGAATGCATTTGCTTACGTTCTTGAAAGCGGTGAAAGCGGAACTGTTTTTGGCTCACCAAACGCTTCTCCTGTTTCAGCACACACCGTTGTCGTGTTCGGACAAGGAAATGACGGTGTTAGTGTGTGGAACAAGTCATCTTCGAAGAAACTGCGGTTTGTGTTAATTGCTGGAGAACCAATAGGTGAACCGGTGGTTCAGTATGGTCCGTTTGTGATGAATACACAAGCGGAGATTGATATGACCATTGAAGATTATCACTATGGTAAGAATGGCTTCGAAATGGCCAAGTACTGGAGGTCACAATGATAGAGACTAACAATTATCAATGTTTTAATAATTATTTTCATACTTGTTTTCTTATCTTATGTGTGATTTGAATGGGACAATAATAAAAGTTTAAACCCAATTTCTTTTGCTAAGTATGTGGGTGGGAAGTTGGAACCTATTAGATCCAAATCTCCAACCGTAGTGATCATTATTATGTTTTTCCACAATCTAAGTTTAAATTAAATGTTCATACTATGATGATCTTGACATACCAAGAAAGCATAACACAATTTTCTCTAATGTGAAATAGACATGGACGAAACAATTGTTAAAAAATACCAAACGCGTAATAACACGTTGAAGTGACATAAACATGATTGTCATTACTTATTATATCTTATATTACTAAATTTGGTTGCCAACTTCGATTAATGCATTCTAAACTTATGGTGATACTAAGAAAATTATTCTTTTTTTTTTCAAAAACTATTTTCAATATAACTTGAACAATTATGAAAACGTTGCAGGATATAACTAAATTTATAATGTACTATAGATATAAAAATTTACATAGAAATGTAAGAACAAGTTATATTGTAAAACAAAACAACTTAAACTATAAAACAGAAGCAGCAATTGGAAAATATCAAAAAATGATTTTTAACACTTAGAAAGTTTACAAAGTAGCAGGTAGCATAAAAGAGAACATAACTTATACATTGACCAAACTTCTTGTCCAATTTTGCTTACATTTCTTCTGTATCTATAACAAAGAAACTCAAAACACAACACACACCTTTCTCTCTTTAGCTTTAATGTTCAATTGAGAACCAAAAAGAATGTATCTCTCTTTTCTATAAGTTAACACCAGCGAACACACCATCGAAACCAACCAACCAACCGGTTACAAAGAGATAGTATTACCTTGAACAGCAAGAAAACGTCTTGGTCCCTTCATTCTCGTTCTTGACCAAGCTAACCCGGTTCCCAGTTAGTTCCTCTTTGTAAGAATCAGAGTTGAGCTGCTTCCGACTAATGTTGCTATAGATGTCGCGAATAACCATCTCAAAAGCCGTGTTTACATTGGTCGAGTCAAGAGCTGATGTCTCCATGAAAAACAAACCTTGAGACTCTGCAAGACTCTTGCCTTCCTCAATGCTCACAGCTCTTATGCTCTCGAGATCACATTTGTTCCCAATGAGCATCTTCGCTACTGTTGTATCAGAGTGAGCTGCAACAAGATACCAAAGCAAAACACTTTTTGACTTCACCTTGAATCAAAGTCATCACACATGATACATCTCCAGATCTAAAGACTCTCACTATCATCATCATCAGCTATGACTCTTCTAAAAATTGAAACTTTCAATCAAACCCAACACTCAGATTCACAGATCTCACTCAAAGATTGAAACTTTCAATCGAAATTTTGCAGATCTCACTCTAAAGATTGAAACTTTGAATCAGAAACAGAGTAAGGGAAGAAACGTACTGTTGAGCTCATCGAGCCAGCGACCGACGTTCTCGAAGGTTGAGGTGCGAGTGATGTCGTAGACGACTAGTGCTCCGACGGCGCCGCGGTAATAAGCGGAAGTGACGGCGCGGAAACGTTCTTGGCCGGCGGTATCCCAAATCTGAGCCTTGACCTCCTTGCCGTCGATGAGCATGCTCTGAGTCTGGAACTCGACGCCGATGGTGGCTTTGGAGTTGGGGTTGAACTCGTTGCGAGCGTAGCGGGTGAGGAGATTGGATTTGCCGACGGCGGAGTCTCCGATGATGACGATCTTGAAGAGGTACTCTTCACATCTCTCGTCGTCCGACATGTTGTCTAGTTTCCTCTTTTACTTCTCTCTCTGCTCTGTTGTAATAACGCTTAAGAGAGAGGAGAGAGAGAGAGAGATTTGATTTAGATTTATGAAGTGTTTGTTTTGCCTTTATTGTAGGCTGTGTTATGAGGCGCAATAATGAATGTCCAAGTCTCACTTTGCGCATGAAGTAGATTTCCATGATGGTATGTTCAAGGCTTGTAATAAGGAGAAGTTACTACAATGGTTTGGGCTTATATGCTTGTGTTTGGTAAGCCCATACCAGTCATGGCCCATTTTGACACCGGTGCTGCTTCCTCCATCCTCAAGCCGGATATTCTTTCGCCCTCTCATTGGAATTCATGTGCAGTATTGTTTAAGGCAGCCAATGGTATACGAAGCAGTTGGTCAAGGACTCAAAGCTATTAACAATCACCAAAATGTTGGTAACTTGGTACCATAGTGGTAATACATGGATTATGGGTTAGTTCCTTTGTGTCTCGGTTCAAACTACTTTTGGGACGAAGTGTTATTCTTTAAATCGAAACATTTAAATACGAAAAAATAGTAACAATCAGCAAAAAAAATTGGGATCTTAAGGGTTTTATTTGTGTGATTCTATATAAGTGACTTATGCTTAGAAGATATTTTCAATCCTTATTTTTAGTTTAAAGCTCGACAAGTCTGCCAGTTTTTTTTTCTTTGAATAATAAATCATGTAATATTAGTTTGATCTCAGCGTTGATTTGAACTGTGGATCTCTAACACAATGGAAAAGTGTCATTTTCAGATAAGATAATTAATGATCTAAGTTACCCGTTTGTTGTAATGTTACCAAATTTTGCTTAATCTCTTTTTCTCTAGTTGCAATCATGTGTTAGACTATTTCATTTCTGATTGGCTAAGATCAATTATCATGAGAGCTAATCAGTCAAGTTATGAATGTTTGAGTTAACCCGAAAAAAACGGTTCAACAGGGAAGAGCGTAGTATCGTATACACCTCACTCCACAGAGACACATGAAAAATCTCTAGTAATAGGTTTTGTTCCTAGTTAAATTAACCGGGGAAAAGCTATTTGTTAAATTTGATCGAACGATGAATACAAGTATTATAAGTTGTCACTTTGGTGAAGACTTTGAGAATGTGTCAAAACCAGACTTCATTAAAATTGACAACCATCACTTTCTTCTAAACTTTCTTGGATCATGCATGTTTGGAAACAAATCATCTCATTTCATCATCGCTTCTTGCATGCCCCACAAGTGCATCTCTCCACGCTCTTTTCCAGCGACTACACATGACAAATAACCAACGAAAATTAAACATTAACTAACCAAGTGTTTACATGTAGTATGTGATATCGTAAAAGCTCATAACATGTGAATATATAAATATATCTATGGGACCACAAAATCTATGTTTATGAGTTCGTTTAAAATAGCATTTTCACAACATACACAGTACAAGGAATATTTTATCTTTGCTTCAGTTTGAGAAAATGTAGTATATCGAAAGTTACATACGGACGCACCTCTACTTGGTGTTGAAGACCTTTGATATGCTCAACAGCCAAATCCAACATGTCTGCATAGCTCGTTTGCTGCAAAATCAAAAAGAATTATCAATATTTTTAGTTATATAATCTTCTAAACTACATTTAAGTTACATAAATCTTTTAATCCATATGCCTCACTTTGTCCATATTGGGCACCAGTTCTTGTAGCTTCTTCAGCTTCCCGCTTATTCTCGTTCTTCTCTCCTATACATAAAACTTGATCAAACTATTGCTTTCTTTGTGTATCACCACACATAATTATCTCTTGTATGATTGATTATATGTTTACTTATGTAGTAGTAAAAATAATATCAAAACAATAGAATACAACTAACCCTTTCAGCGATGCTGCGCGGGTGAGTCGCGCAGCCACGCTTAGCCCTAGCCCTACAAGGCACCGAATCCTCTGGTATGTTAACCATACTCTCCATTCTCGCCATTTCCAGAGATGTTTGCGGCATACTAAACTGAAGAATCAGCATGTGAACAAGTTAAGATAACCACTTAAAAACTAGTTATAAAGAAATATACATAAATTGAGCTTAAACCTTATCTAAACTATTTATATGTATTTATACAAAACCATTTAACATACATGAATTTGTTACAAATACAGTTATCTATAGTAATCCTACTGCTAATTGGCCTTATTAAATCTCATATTATATGTTACACAAAAGCACTCAACATAGTATAATAACATTTATTAACATTCAACTTGTAAACCATACATGGTGGATCAATCATAAACGTTCTCCAAACTTAGCTAAACTATAATAACAATAGAACAAAGCCTACCCAACTTTTGGCATGTGTATTTTCTCCTTTTTATTTAGAGATTCCAAGAAGTATGGAGCTTCATTGCATAGAAAGTTTTATACTCAACATTATAAACACATATAATTAATCTTAGAAGTACCTGTGTTTCTAAGGTGAAAAATTCGGTAGTCTTGGACCGTTTCCCGGGTTCATCAATGGTGAAACTAATATGAGAAGACGAGTTGTCCCAGTTGTTGTGACCATTTCCAAAAGTCATACTCGTCGATGCTACACCTTTTAAAGCCGCCGCAGCCCCTTGGACCTCCAAGATTCTCGGTAGAGAGTTATGTTCTTGATGACTACTACTACTACTCCCACCGGAGAATCTCACCTCCGGCTTCAACCTCGACGGCCCTCGCTCTCCTCCTCCTCCGTATCCTCCGTTTGACCGCCCTAGAGAGAAACCTGTTTGCTCTTCCATCAACAAAATTAGATCCAAAAAGAAAGAAAGAGATTTAATGTAATATAGGGTTATAACTTGTCCTAAATAAGGATCTCGGTATTTTAATAACCAATACGATTTTTCAAATGTATATATATACAAAAGAAAAAAAAGAAGAGAATGGGGTTTGTTCAAAACTCGAGGACCCCATCATTTGTCTCTACTTCCCATTTTTATTTATCTCCAATCTGATAGAGAATAACGAAAAGAATCTTATAAATATCCACTATTCAAATTCCAATTATTATTAATAAAGAAACTGTTATGTATTGTATATGCGTATATAATAATGCAAGAGGGGGTAAATTTTCTTGGGGCTCGCACATGGATTACAGTGGAAAGAAAATAAACTAGACGGGTGCAATGAACAGAAGCTCAAGTTGCACAAAAGTAATACTATAAATTATTACTTGCATCGACCAAGTAGGCGTATCCAAAAATAGAAACAGTGACTATGATGAAGCCATGTCAGCAAGTTCGGCCTCATAGCTGCTTTGTCAGAATTAAAAAGAGCAAGTTGGAGGGATTTAATATTGCCAAGTGGATTATACTTTTATAATTTTGTAATGATTCTTTGTGAACATATACTTTTGACAAGTGCATGTTTTATAATACATGCTATTTGCATTATTAAAATGTACAACTTGCATATTCTGGAAATACGTGTTTAATTATTCATGCATTTTAGTGGATATATACGCTGTGTATTTGTATTTTCTACATATATATATACATATGCAAAAAGATCGAGCATGGTTTCTCCAAAGATAAAAATGAAAAAAAAGGTGTGACTTGTGAGCAAAATCTACTGATGGATAGATTAACCATATCAACCTAGAAAATATTGTAGATATTTTTGTTAGCTAATGTGATTTTGATTTTCAATTAGGTGGTCGATGTTATATAGTATTTTAATTAAATAAAAATAAAAGTCGTATCATTTTATATGTGGAGGGAAAGTAATACACAAATTAAAGTCGTCGAAACAAATTCAAGATTACCTGGCTTGGATTCCAAAGTCAAAATTACGTGCAATGCTAAAATAACATATCTTCAAATCGTATGTTTTATGATTATTCACATACTTTAAAAATCTTTTTATTTGACTAAATATCTTAAAATCTTGTTGCAATACTATACATAAAGTAATTGTCAATTTAGTTTAAGTCGTTTTATTAATTATATGTTTTTACAAGTTAAAACCATTGAATTTGTATAAATTAAAATGTATATATTAAGGTACTAATGGTAATGTAAAAACTTAAAACATTGAACTTGATTAAACGAAAGAGTACTAATGATAATTCTTATAATGTTTCTGTCTATGTAAGAAACGCAAAAGGTTACCGCTGGGATCAGTGGGAAGATGTTGGTCATAGAATCCAGCCGGGGAGCTTCTATGTCTGAACAATGGAGACGAAGAAGCCGCCGCGGGATCGAATCCTATGCTAGATGGATCACCGGAGAAGTACTCACCGAGACCAACGACGTTGGGGTTGTGCTGCTGCCGCGGAGGTTTGTAGTGGGTTTGAGAGCCAAGGGAGGAGAAATCACGTGTAGCACCAGCGGCTGAGTCATATCCATTGTTGTCGGCGTCGCCGCCGTCGGGAACGGTGGACTTGGAGGAGGAAGGAGGAGGGTACATAAATTGTTTTTGCCGAAAAGATAAACCCTACAAAAGCTAATCTGATACTTTGAGGAAAATATTAAGAGAGAGAGAGAGATTAGGAGTAGCTAATTATTATTAATATAATATTGCAAGAGGGTTACTAAATATAGTTAGGGATTGTTAAGAATGAATTTAAAAATAAAGAGGGCCAAATTAGAGAGAAGGCTTGTGTGTGTGTGGCTTGAGCTGAGTTCCGTGTTATTGTCCGCTTGCTACTCATGGTCCCGTCAACGCACGCTCACCTCACGTGGTTGATAGTTGGAGGTTTTGGCGTTCTTTAGATTTCAATTAATTGTAATTTTTCTTATAACTTTTTCATTTATGTAAGTTGTGAAGATGTTGGTTGGAACTGTAACTTAAAGGTTTAGGCCTTTAGGGTTTTATGTTTGGTAAATGGTAAATTTGGTAATGAAGAATATTTAACTCAAAGAAAATGGTAAATGGTAATGAATTTATAGTTCATTTTCCCCCAAGTTAGTGCTGTTAACGTGCTTAAAATATTGGCAACATCATTTATGTAAGTTGTGACGATGTTGGTTGGAGATGTAACTTAAAGGTTTAGGATTTTATATTTGGTAAATGGTAGTGAAGAATATTTAACTTAAAGAAAATGGTAAATGGTAATGAATTTATAGTTCATTTCCCCCAAATTTACTACCATTAACGTCTTTTAAATATTGGCAACATTAATATTGTAAAAATCACTAGGCGGTGGTTAGAAATTTTATGAAAAGTTATTGTTTGGAAAAATGTCTAAACTAATTTTTTGAATGCTTAGATCAATTTAAAAAAAAATTGATTTACAAAAATCGTTTCGTTTATATATGATTTACCGATTAGAGGGTCATTTAGACGTCGCCTAAACCAATATTTAGAATGCTGAGCAACATTGTATTATCACCCTGATATCAATATCATCTGCGTCAGTCATAAAAATTTATAAGTCGAGAAATAATATTCTTTCAGATATATTCAAATTTTCAAACAGTATCATGTGTGCGCGATTAATTCCACGGTCAGAATTTACGAAAGTAATGAAAACGTTACATGACAAACAAATACTGATTCTAAGAGCATCTACATCAGTTAAGTACCCTTACGGGGTCTTTAACTTTTTTTCGATTTAAAATAAGAAAAAAATATATAAAAACCAACTAATCGTGAGCCGTCACGTGTCAGTGGGGTCCACGAAACAGTGTAAGGACCGGTCCTTAAATTGGGGTTTTAGGAGTGGTCCTTAATAAAAGTGGTGGGGCCCACCACTACTTTTTGCTAAGGAACCCTCTTAAGTACCTCAAATGGAGGTGTTCTAAGGTACTGTGGTTTGCTATTTTTTTTGGCCAAAATAAATGGGAGAGTTTTGGACTATACTTGCATGGAATGATTCATTCTGATGCCACGAGTTGTAGGTATAAGACCATGTTTATTGCATGGTTCTTAGGTAGGGTTCTTAATTTTTGTTAAGAGTCGATTTTTAGTTTTTAACTAAGAAAAACTAAGAATCAGTTCTTAAATAAGAATCAGTTCTTAAATAAGAGTTTTAAAAACCGGTTCTTAACCGTAAAGTAAAAAAAAACAAAAAATATGAAAAATCAAAAGTTAAGAACCCACCTAAAAATCCTGCAATGAACATGGCCTAAGTATGTTGTTAACAGACTTTGGATATGTAGAAAGCTTGGACTTATTAGAAAGATTATACGTTTATTATATACAGCATTAAAATGAAGAATCTAAGACTATTTATAGGGTTAATATTAACACCATAGAACCATTTATTTAGATAAAAATCCGACAAGTTTCAAATGATATGTTCTTAAAGTCCGTTTTTTTTTTTCTTAAAAAAAAAGAAAATAATATAAAAATTGATGATGGATTATATAAGTGGGTGAATCCATTAGCAGATTATCAAAGCCAACAGTTTTGGGGGGCTTAAACATTAAACTAAAGATGCATTGTATTAATAAACGTCAAGTTGGTCGTTAAGATTCAATTTTGTATTAATGGGGAAAACACTTTGTAATTGTACTATATTATGGTTTACAGATAGTCAGAAACTTAAATTATTTGGATAATAGTCGTCCTGGTGTTCATGTTCTCGACCACCACATATGATCCAAGACAAGGGAAGTCAACAAAAAGAGGGACAAAGACCATGACAAAACAACCATTTTATATTATATATACAATAAGTTGGTTTTATAATCAAAACTACACATGTACTTTTCATTAAACTATTGTTAACGCCCACAGAATAGGGCATACCATTGTATTTACCTTCTAAAACATTGGAATGGGATTTCATATTTTTGATTACAATGCGCAAGATTGTAGTTGTAATTCTCACTTAAAACAATACCATATTTCGTATAATCGTTTATTTTAAACTTGAAAGTAGCTTAACAAATTGAATACGGAATATTATATGGAACACATCTGAAATGATTTTGACTTTTGATAAATGTTAAGATGATTTTAATGATGTTGGATGAATATATAATTTGTTCATTAAGATGCTACAAAGTACTTACAAACATATATACAATAAAATATTATAATCTATATGATTTACTTAGATAATTAATGGCACAAAGATGATCAGTGAAAACAATTCATCTTCGGCCGAGATTCGCAATTATTGGTGCACACGATAAAAATAACAAGATAAATGCCAAATAAAAAGACATTGTTGACGGAAAATGATCCATCGTAAGTGCTGATGCGAAGCCCAATATTGTTACTATTGTTTACAATATTCAAGATTAGTACTTCTCTTATTTAAATGTGCCAAATAAATTGGCCATATCAGTCCAACCCTTAAAGGAGGTGGATAAAGACATATACTTCTTGGTTTGATACTATTGGTCGTATAGATCGTTGGACGACCATCTAAATCAAATATACGTTTCTCCTCTCAAGTTCAAACATATTTGGCCCATGTGAGTTTTTTATTATCTATTTTGAATGAGAATTGTAACAAGTAGTTTCTTAAGCTGATTAGAAAACCCGTTTATGTGATTAAATGTGCCAAAATTGCATACTACAATTTATTTGTGTTAGTGTTTTTTTTTTAAATGTAAGCGCTATTTAGTTGCTGATCAATCTTTTTAGTTTGCATGGATATATAATATTTTCTGTATACCTGTTTTAATTGTTGAACTAACAAACTTTATTTGGATGATAGTAATTTGTGATTTTATAATGTCATATAGCATCAATCTCTTCTTGAGTATTATTTTTATCCAGAATCCATTGATCTTATAATGTATTGAATTTGTATATGGATTTCTTCTCGGTTTTATCAAAATATATATATATATATATATATATAATATTAAGTATCTTATTGCAGAAATGCATATATTTTCTATACTTTAACATTTTCAATTTTCAGAAAAATATTATTTGAAAAAGTTTATTTTGAAGCAGTGGAAGAGTCAGGTGATCCAGATTTGACAGCAAATTTAACAACCCATGTCACGTATGAACTCGAGAGCTCATCAACTCTGTATGCACTAACACATATGGAAGAGCGAGTTACCTTAAATTGTTCACCATGAATCAGTTTAAGCCTAACCTTGTGTTTATTAATCTTTTTTATCTTTTCGGAGGTTTTTAGATAGTTTATTGCTAAATCTCAGCAGCTTTAGATTTAAATTTTTCTTGTATATTTCAGTGCTATTTCTATGAAATAAATACACATTTTGAGAAAAAAATAACGAGCTAGTAGTGGACGCGAAGATAAGACGATTAAGGAAGCTGAAAGTGAAGAGGACAAACAGCAGTTGGGACTTCGTCTCTGAGAGACTTTTAATTAGGGCTAACTCGAAAAAAATTTGTTATCTAAACACGTTAATAATCACAATAATAGTATACATAACACCACTATATGTAATGAACATAAATAAGGTCTACTGGGACTTTTGTTTTTCTTTTCTTTTGATTCTCCTATGTGGTTGTCTCTTTTAATGGATAAATTATTTGCTAATTTGCCTGGTTAATGAAGATCTTATTAATAAGATTGATGACAATCTAACCACATCAAGTGCTTAATCTCCAAAACTTGTCAGTTTAACTGATCTTACCTTAGTTAGAGAAATTGCAACTTATGGTAACTGGAAACTGAAAAATTAGTTGTTTCACATTCTACATTATTCACAAATAAAATTAAACTCAGTCACTCTTTAATTTATACTCTTTTATTGCAAATAATATTCGTTGAGTCGATACCTATCCATAAGAGCATCTTACTATGAGCGAATTCCACGATTAAGCAGTTTGGTTTATTGTAAAGTAATGCCACCTTCTATAATCTATACCATGGATCCAATATTTTAATTAGAATAAAAAAAATAGTTACGATTTTGTTATATATATTTTTTGCAAGAAAACATAGAATAAATTATATTAAAAATAAAACAAATAGATACCAAAAGATGAGACATACGAGGAAGGCTAAACTAGTAGTTGGAGGCTGCAGTCTAATTACGCCGCCGTGGGGTCAACCCCGACCTACTATTAAGATCCCATACGAAATGAGTTTGCTAGTTTGTATATTTTTTCATAATAATGTATGAAAATGAAGGTTTTTTTTTATAGTACTAACCTTTTTCCAAATATTTTAATTTTGTAACTTTTTTTTTTTGAAAAAAAAATCTTTTGAATTTGTAACTTCACCAGCTTGTTTTTGAACTCGAATAGGTGCAACATAGTGACTTCTACTAAAGAGTAAAGACCTTTTACCACTTTACTTATTCTTTATCAGTATTTAGGAATTAGGATTAATCAGATTATGAGGTTAAAAGTCTAACCAATACAAATTATTTAAGGATATTCACGTTCCAGTAATCACATTTAAGGCCATAAGATAGTGCAGTGTGTGCAAACTTTACTACATATGTTACATTTGGGGAAAAATGTTTATTTGCCAGGTGCTTTCTTGCTAATTTTTTTAAAAAGTTATAACAACCCTCGAACTTTAATAATAGATTATAGTTTAAAATCTAGAAATATCATACCTTTGCAGATTAAAAGACAATAACGAAAAAAAAAGACAATAACGAAATTTGTCAAAAAAAAAATACCAACATATAGCCCGGATACGGTCAAATATACAAATCGAAACGAAATTTCAAAAATTTCAAAAATTATATTATGATTAATTTCATTATTCGAACTAGCTTCATCATGAGCTCTAACTAATTAACCAGTCGATAGAGTTTTTGTTTATAAAGTTTCCAGCATATATATATAATATGATTTCTGTAAGGAGTAATATATAACAATTGATATGTAGTTCAAAATCTGAGAGTTTGAAAATGCAAGTTTAAAAAGTAGTAGTACATCCAAGAAGCGGGATAAAAATATAAAGTAAAATTTTCTGCATCTCCTTTTGGGAAACATAAATCATTATACGACTCTTTTCACGACATATAATTATTGTTTCTTTGCACGATTCAATATGTTGAGCCTACACTTATTATTGCAATTTCGTAATTTTTATCCCTTTTTATGTTCATCTTTTTTTTGTCAACTATGTATTTGTATTTTATGTTACAGCAGCATTTTCATATCTGTTATAACTCTTTTTAATAGGAGAACCTCATACTGAAACCTATATTAAGTTATGAGACGTGTGAAAATTCAGAAAAATTACCATTTAAGACGTCAACATTTTTATTTTAGTGAAAAATTTAAGACGTCTACATGTGACCAACTATACTTAAAACACTTATAATTTGATTTAGTTTAAACTGCCAGTTGTAATTAATATACAAATAACCCATGATCTCGTAGTCCAGTGGTACCTGTCCCGAGCTGGGAGGCTCAAACTGGGAGATCAGCTGTTCGACTCGCGGGGAGGGAAGACGTGTTCATAGCCCTAAATGGCACAGGCAAAAGCTGACGCCGGGCTTAGGTGGTGGGACGTAAAGTTCAACACCTGGTTAATCAAAAAAAAAAATTAATATACAAATAAAGATGTAATTCTCATGTGATATTCCTTTCTTTTTCTTCACTTATGTGGTGGTAGTTCGTGTAGTTAACATGTGATGTGCCATAATGCCATTAAGTCAGTTGTATTCTAATGTATAATTAGGCATGAGGAAAAAAGTATAAATTATTTTGTTTGTGTTATTACTTATTACAGTTTTTAGCCCTAGATAATGCATCATAAAGGCACGAGTAAAAAAAGTTCAAATTCTTTTGTTTATGTTATTACGTATTACCATATATTATATCACAAATCAAAGTCTTTGTTGCAGTTTAGTTTACTTATAATCATCCTTTTCTATACATTATATTTGCTTGTAAACGTTTTAATTACCCTTATTATATATGATGTGTTAGCAGACTAGCAAGTAAGTTTTCTTACTGTCTATTTATAGTACTTTCATTAGTATGACTTTGAAAATTTTAGGAACGTCTGGCACCATATTGTAATATGCACATAATCAGAAAACTTGTGGTCCTCTATTTATCGTTTAATCAAATTTTTACATACTTTATTGTTTTCTTTTGACTCTGTAACATTACACATTTATCACATTTACAGAATGTCGGTAGAAAATTAAGTACACGATGCCGAAGGTGTCATTGTGATTCAGGTATCCAATAGTGGCATATATTTTAAAGAATGTCTGATTAATTGTTTTCTGTAATCTATAGAATTAGTTTGGCTTATTTCAATCGGGTGGTTGATGATTGGTTATCTAAGACTGTTGGAACTTCCTGATAATTTTTTTTAAATTATTAATTTAACAAATAATTGCCAGCTAATATTGAAATTAAAATAAAAAAACTATAGGGGGAAAGAGAGGTAAGATATTGAATCGGCCCCTTATGAACAAAGGCCACCTCTAACGACTACTTTCCACTATAAAACTATCTTCTCCATGCAGAAACACAATCAATCACTTCTTCATCTTCTTCGAAATATTTTCTCCATTTCTTTTTCTTCCATTAATAATTTGGAGAAATTATCCGGTGAAACAATGGAGACTCCGGCAAGGAGTCACGCCAAGGGTCAATGGGTAGTCGCCATTTTGGCGTTACTTTTTGGCTCGGCAATTGGTACCGAACCTTACTACTATAGCTCTCCTCCACCACCTTATGAGTATAAATCTCCACCACCTCCGGTTAAATCTCATCCACCTTCTTATGAATACAAATCTCCTCCCCCTCCGGTTAAGTCTCCTCCACCACCTTATTACTATCATTCACCACCGCCGCCGGTGAAATCCCCTCCCCCTCCCTATGTATATCACTCTCCTCCTCATCCGGTTAAGTCTCCTCCACCACCTTATTACTACCACTCTCCACCACCACCCGTGAAATCTCCTCCCCCTCCTTATGTATATCACGCTCCTCCTCCTCCGGTTAAGTCTCCTCCACCACCGTATTACTATCACTCTCCACCACCTCCGGTGAAATCACCTCCTCCTCCTTACTATTATCATTCTCCACCTCCTCCGGTGAAATCTCCACCACCACCATATTACTACCATTCTCCCCCACCACCGGTTAAATCTCCACCACCACCATACTATTATCACTCACCACCTCCTCCGGTCAAGTCTCCACCCCCACCATATTACTACCACTCTCCACCTCCTCCAGTAAAGTCTCCACCGCCACCGTACTACTACCACTCTCCACCTCCTCCGGTCAAGTCTCCTCCACCACCATACTACTACCACTCTCCTCCTCCTCAAGTGAAGTCTCCACCAACACCATACTACTACCACTCTCCTCCTCCTCCGGTTAAATCTCCACCACCACCATACTACTATCACTCTCCACCACCACCGGTCAAATCCCCACCACCACCATACTACTACTACCACTCCCCTCCTCCTCCAGTGAAATCACCACCTCCACCTTACTATTACTCATCCCCACCACCACCAAAATCTTACCTTCCACCATACTACTACTCATCTCCTCCACCACCACCACAGTCATACTCGCCACCTTACTACTACTCATCACCACCACCTCCGGTGTCATACCCTCATCCTCACCCACACTCACATCCACTTGTCTTCAAAGTTGTAGGTAAAGTGTATTGCTACAGATGTTATGACTGGACTTACCCCAAAAAGTCCCACGACAAGAAGCATCTCAAAGGTAATTAAGTCTTTTTAAATTATTTATTAGAAATTATTATCTTGATGTTTATATGATGATTATAGGCTTATAAGTAGGATTTAAATAACAAGCATATATGTCTTTTAAAGTTGTATTTGCATACTTGCATTGCTGCCATTGCATGTAGTCTAGATTATTTATTAGTGGAGAAACGTAAACGATTAAGTCAAAGAATAAAAAGACAAGAATCTGTTATTGACTTAAAATTCCAAACAGATCGAAAAAGCAAAATCACTTTAGTAGATACCAACTAAAAGGACATAAACTGATATTTTAAATTTAAAAAATGTGATTTTTTGTCATATAGATGCCGTTGTGGAAGTGACTTGTAAGGCTGGTGACAAGACAGTGAAGGCATACGGAAAGACCAAAATCAACGGTAAATATGCAATCACCGTTAAGGGATACAACTACCGTAAATACGGTGGCGAAGTCTGCACCGCCAAGCTTCACGCTCCGCCTAAAGACTCACCGTGTAACATTCCTACAAGTTACCATATGGGTAACAAAGGTGCAAAGCTTCATGTGAAATCAAAGACAAAGTACGAGGTTGTTCTTTATGCCAAGTCCTTTGCTTATGCACCTAAGAAACCTTACGGAGAATGCCACAAACCAGCTCCTTACCATCCTCCTTACTACTATAAGTCGCCACCACCACCATCTCCACTTTACTACTACAAGTCACCACCACCACCGGCTCCAACCTATGTCTACAAGTCACCACCTCCACCAACTCCTACATATGTCTATAAATCACCACCTCCGCCCACTCCGACCTACGTCTACAAGTCACCACCACCTCCAACTCACACTCCTACACCATACTACTACCATTCTCCACCGCCACCAGTAAAATCTCCTCCACCTCCTTATTACTACCACTCACCACCACCACCGGTTAAATCTCCACCACCACCATACTACTATTATTCACCACCTCCTCCGGTGAAGTCTCCTCCACCACCGTACTATTACCATTCACCACCACCTCCAGTAAAATCTCCTCCCCCACCATACTACTATCACTCTCCACCTCCTCCGGTGAAGTCTCCTCCGCCACCTTACTACTACCACTCCCCACCCCTTCCGGTGAAATCACCTCCACCACCGTATTATTACCATTCTCCACTTCCTCCCGTGAAATCTCCACCACCACCATACTACTATCATTCACCACCTCCTCCAGTAAAATCACCCCCACCACCATATTACTATCACTCCCCACCTCCTCCAGTGAAATCCCCACCACCACCATACTATTACCACTCTCCACCACCACCGGTCAAATCCCCACCACCACCATACTATTACCATTCACCACCTCCCCCCGTCAAATCTCCTCCTCCACCATATTACTATCACTCGCCACCTCCACCAGTGAAATCCCCACCACCACCATACTATTACCACTCCACACCTCCTCCAGTGAAATCTCCTCCTCCACCATACTACTATCACTCACCTCCTCCTCCAGTAAAATCTCCTCCACCACCATACTATTACCACTCTCCACCTCCTCCAGTGAAATCGCCTCCACCTCCTTATTACTACCACTCACCTCCTCCTCCGGTGAAATCTCCACCACCACCATATTACTACCACTCACCACCCCCACCCGTCAAATCACATCCACCTCCATATTATTACCACTCCCCACCTCCTCCAGTGAAATCTCCACCACCACCATACTATTACCATTCACCTCCCCCTCCGGTCAAATCTCCACCACCACCATATTACTACCATTCACCTCCCCCTCCAGTAAAATCTCCTCCACCTCCTTATTACTACCACTCACCACCTCCTCCGGTGAAATCACCACCATACTATTACAACTCTCCACCACCACCAGTAAAATCTCCCCCACCTCCCGTCTACATCTACGCTTCTCCCCCACCTCCTACCCATTACTAGGCTCATCAAGTTCAACCAAATTTCCCCATTATTCAAGTAAGTCCCACTCTCCAAGACTTTCAATATAGTCCATATCCTTTTCAACATAACTTTTATTCTAAACTCTCAGTTTCTTCTTTACAGGTTTTCTTTTAAACAATCAAATAAAGGAAGGGTCAAAGTCAAAGATGAGAAGAAGTGAACCAAATAAGGATCGTTGCGTGGAAACCAGGAACAAGACATCTCTAACAATGATCCACATCACTTCCTCTTCTTCAATTTCGCTCACCTTCCACTTATGTATCATCATCTTCGTGTCTTCATCAAGTCAAATTCTTTCCATGCAAGATCCCTAGCTTTAGATCGTATCATACTCTTCTTTGTTCCGCTTTGTTGTTAAGTCAAAAGAAACGTGTTTCATAATTTATTTGTTGTGCATACATTTTCTATATATGTTTTTTCATTGTAGAGAGTGGTTAGCAAATAAAAAAATGTTAAGTTTCTTCTTTCTTAGGCTTGCTTGATTTAATGATTTGTTTTCTATTTTTGAAACATATATAGTTCGAAAGACAAAAGTTAAAAGACATTCTTCTGAGCTGGGCAGAAAGTTATCATTGCTTCAAACGCTGGAAAGTGGAAGTAACATCATTGGGATCATATTGGCTTATTAATTAGTTATGTTATATAGTTAGTAAGAGAATCACTTTCGTTCAACTAATATCTACCTGTTTTTGTCTATATTGACAGTTGAGCAACAAACATCGGATTAAAAATTTGATGAAATTTCAAAAGTTCATTTCAATAAAAGGTTTTTGTGAAATGAATTGATATTAAACTTATCCAAATTATGTACCTTGTAACGAAAATCGAACCAAAACACATGAACTATGAAACGAGAGAACACGTGTGAAAAGGCTGGTCTTGTCTGTCCAACACTAACAAAAGTTAGTGGTTGTAATTTGGGCTTTGGGGACAGCAATGGGTAATTTGAGGCCCATTGATTAAGCGCGTATTTCGGGTTTTTATCACCGACATTTTGTTTCGACATGAATATCCTAAATTGTTAAAATATCAAAAAAGGATCCAGCTCAAATATTTTCAAAATAGTTAATAATATTTAAAATAATATTATTAATTTATTAAAAATAATTAAAAAGTAACTCTAGTTATTATTGTATACATAATATTCATCTTAGATAATCATAACTTTAAAATTTAGTTATTTAAATTTGAAATCTTTTGAAGATTCTATTTTAAAAATTCAGATCTTTAATCGTAGAACATTTCTTAAATATCTTATACATTCTTAAATTGATGGATAAAATATTTGAGACTATAAGTTTTTCATTTTAAATTATAATAATCTTCTAAAAAATTTAGACAGTAATAAAAGTATGAATATGATTTAACAGCTTGATCTTAGACAAAAAGTCATCATAATTTCTTACAGAAAAATTAGATAAGCTTATCCTCTAATTTTCAAAATATGTACGAGACTATGAAAATGTATTGAAGTTTCGAGAAAATTTTACTTTATTCATACATGAAACTCACTTAAAAAAACGTGCTCAGACCAAAGTAATAATTGAGTTATCTCAAATTAAACAGTACTACGAAAATGAAGAAGAAACAGCTGTGATTATAGTCCCTTAAGATTCTCCGTGTTGTCTTAATTATTATTTTAATTATCCAAATCAGTATTTACTTCTTCTTTTTCTTTAGTTTGTTTATTTATATAGGTATCTATTAAATTTTCTCTTCTGGCTGCTATTTTTTCTTGCCGAAATTTTAGAGCGACAAATCAAAAGTGTTCAAAAAGCTAAAAACGCAGGAAGGAGGAGGAAGAGACCATCTCCACCTCCAAAAACAGATAGAGAGAGAGAGAGAGAGAGAGAGAGAGGTCACAGCGCTCTGATTCTTCTCGTACGTTTCTTCGTCTTCGTCTTCCTCTTCTCCGTGCCTCGCAGATCCGCGATCCGATTACATTTCTGTACGTACGATCCAGCTGTTTTTTGAAGATTAGATTCCTGTTTAGGTTTCGTGTCGATTTCATTAGATCTGTGTTTCCTAATTGCTAAAGATCTGTGGAAGCTGCATTTTGAATGTCAAATCCACGTGTAACTGATCGATATTGATTTGAATTTTGAGGCGGTGTAGTATCCCGGATTAATCGATTTGAATTGTTGTTCTATTCGTTTCCTTGATTAATGTTTAGGTTTGCTCATTGATTCGTGACTGTTTCTCAGTTATTTGATTTGATTCTCTTACGGCTGTGTTATTTGGATTCATTTTATATTAACTTCATTTGTATATTCTTTGTGAATGAGCTTTGTTTATATTGTTATTATTGTCTTGTTTGTAACAGTTGACAACGAAGGTGATCATACAAGTTTTGCAACAGACTTGGTAGAGGGTGTTTAACACATTTGTTTGTTCCTGGAACACATTCGAAGATGAAGAAAGTCTTCGGTCAAACTGTCAGAGACCTGTAAGAGAGTTCTAATGCCTCATTTCCCAAGGCCAATCCTTGTGTGGTTTATTCATTTTTTTTTTAAATTGACAATGCTTGATATTATATTCTGTTTTTCAGCAAGAGAGAGGTCAACAAGAAAGTGCTTAAAGTGCCTGGAATAGAACAGAAGGTATTAAGGATACTCTTAGCTTCTTCTCTGTTTTTTGTTTTTATTGAAATTCTGCTGAAACTGAGATTTCGGTGCTGTTTTCGTTGAGTTGATCAGTTTCAAAAATTATAAATAGATAAGCTTATGTTGGTAGCTCTCTTCATCTGGCTAATATGGTTATAGAATTTAACGTGAGATGTGTACAACATAGTTTCATGTTGTTTCTCACCTGTCCTTTTTCCTCTTCAGGTTCTAGATGCTACTAGCAATGAGCCATGGGGTCCTCATGGATCACTTCTTGCTGATCTTGCGCAAGCTTCAAGAAACTAGTAACTAAAACCACCTTCCATGTGTTCTATTTTGCTGTAGTTATGATATTACACAGGATTGACAGATATGTTACTTCTCTTGTAGCCATGAATACCAGCTGATCATGGGGGTCATATGGAAACGACTTAGCGACACTGGAAAAAACTGGAGGCACGTCTATAAGGTGAAGAATATAAATGCCTTGTTGGCTTTTTGTTTCCAGTTTATATTGCTGTAGCAGTGAATGAAACGATTTCATGTTGGTGTAACTCTTCTATCCACTTCAGGCCTTGACAGTTTTGGAGTACATGGTAGGCCATGGTTCAGAACGTGTTATAGACGAGATTAGAGAGCGTGCATATCAAATCTCGGTAATGACCATTCGGAGCACACTATTTTAGAAGTATTATCGAAAGAATCTTTTTGTGCTATATCTCAGCAGTTGACTATCTTACCCTCCATTTTCCATGTGGCAGACATTGTCCGATTTTCAGTACATTGATTCCGGTGGTAGAGATCAAGGAAGCAATGTTAGGAAGAAATCACAGAGCCTAGTGGCGTTGGTTAATGACAAAGAAAGAATCGCTGAGGTCAGACAGAAAGCTGCTGCTAACAGAGATAAGTAAGTAGCTTATAATTGTTCCTTTTTTTTTTCGAATTGCTGTCCTCTCTATGTTAGTCTTGCACTTGTTTGTTTTCGGGTTGCTAGTGGCCTAACAGTTGTTATTGTGTCTCCTAGTAGTCTATCATTTCTTTGTGTGGCATTTAAATGTCTTATTAGCTTCTCACCTTGAAAGTTTTAATTCGAAGATATAGAAAATTACATTCTTTGGGTTCAATAAAATATGTCTCAGGAGCTTAACTTATCAATCTGACGTATTTTTACAACAGGTATCGCAGCTCAGCACCAGGTGGGATGTATAAGCCTTCAGGAGGATATGGGGACAGATATGATTACGGGTCCCGGGATGAAGAGCGAAGTAGTTATGGGAGAGAAAGAGAATATGGTTACAGGGATGATGATAGAAATAGTCGTGATGGAGATCGTTATTCTGAAGACCGGTATGGAAGAGATGGTAATAGAGAAGATGATTACAGAGGAAGGAGTAGAAGTGTTGATAACTTCCCACATGGATCACGGGGTAGGAGTTCAGATAGGGAACGGACGTTTGAGGATGATGGCCATTCTTCATCACGGTATGTTGATCTGACGTTTAAGCTTGCCTTTAGACTTGATCTAAAGACGAAGGGAACAGTTTTGAGATTCAGTCAACACAATTTAGTAACTTAGCAGTCCTTGATGTCAAAAAGCATGTTTCCAGTATCTTTTTAGTCTAGTTCCACACATACAATAAAAACATTCCTCTTTACCGTGTAGGGGTAGTAATGCTCGAGCTGATGACGATTCTCAGGATGGGAGGTAATTTCTAATGTCTTTTCTGCTGAAGTTTGGGCCTTTTTCTTATTGTATTAAGTTCTCTGTATTTATGTCAACTCATATCACCCTCCTTCGGGATTATATATATGATACAGAGGGTCGCTCCAGAGGAAGTTTTCTGAGCAAAATATTGGTGCTCCACCTAGTTATGAAGAAGCTGTCAGTGAATCACGGAGCCCTGTGTATAGTGAAAGGTGACAATTATCTCCTATGCAGATTCAGAGCTACCTTGGTTTTATTGGTTCTGATGAATCTTTTTATGCCAGGGATGGTGGGGAGACCCCACAAGCTGCTGCTCCAGGAGCTGCTTCTCCTCCTGCCCCACAAGCTGTTGCCCCAGGAGCTGCTTCTCCTCTTCCTCCACAAGTTGCTGCCCCAGGGGCTGCTTCTCCTCCTGCTGGAAGCAACACAGACAATAACTCTGCTGGTTTTGTTACTGAATCTTCTCCGCAGAAATTTGAGACTTTTGATGAATTTGATCCACGCGGTGCGTTTACAGGTAAAGAGTTCTCGATGTTTGCGATTATTCAATTTCTAGTTTGTTAGATCTTTGGGATTTCCTATTTCTTTGCCTTTCAAATCCTCTGCTCGATAGAGATTAATTTTCATTGTTAGTTTGGTTTGTTATGTACATCAATCTCTCTACTTGTTCTAAATGTGAACGTTGTGCTTCGTTTCTTTTACAGCTGCCCCTCCAGCGTATTCATCTGCAGACGGTGTTTCAGCTCCTCCAACAGTGGCTTCTACAACTGCTCCTCCTACCTCAAAAAGTGTCGAGATGGACTTACTTGACTCCCTTGCAGACGTATTTTCATCGAATGCGTTAGCTATTGTACCTACTGATTCTACATCTGTTGAAACCAACGGACAATCAAATGCTCCATCGTTTTCTACATCTCAGCCATCAACGCAGGTATTGACACGGTCTTAAGCAGTTGTGCTGGAATTGCCTCTTTTCTTTTCTTTATAAACATTATATTATTGTTGACTAAAATCTCCCCCACTGTACAGCCGTTTGATGACCCATTTGGTGAGTCTCCTTTCAAAGCCTTCACTTCTACGGACACCGACTCAAACCCGCAGCAAAGCTTTGGCGCTCCTTTCCAGCCAACACCACCAGCCTTCACCTCGGAGGCCTCACATACTGATACTGCTGCTCATAACTTTGGCTTTGAGGACTCATTTTCTGCTGTTGCCAATCCTGAACCTGCTGTTCAGAATGTGCAACCTCCATCACACTCACCAGATTTTCCTCAAGAGCAGTTTACCACATCTCACAGTGATATTGATATTCTTGCTGGCATTCTCCCACCATCTGGTCCTCCTGCTTCACTCCCACCACAATCGGGTGCCTCAGTACCAACATCTCAGTTTCCTCCCAGTGGAAATAACATGTACGAGGGATTTCATCCGCAGCCTGTAACTTCACCTCCAAACATGCCTGGACAAACTTCATTTGGACAAGCTGCACAACCATATAACATGGTTCCTCCTCATTCACAAAATATGACTGGAGCCACGCCGTATCAAAGTGGAGGCTTCATGCACCAGCCTGGCTCAGCCAATTACAATCCTGGAGCAGTTGCTGCCACTTCATCGATCTCACAGACTCCTTACTCTAACCCCAATGGACCAGCTGGTCAGTTCATGGCACACCAGGGTCATGGAATGCCGCCTTCCCATGGTCCGCAAAGAACTCAATCCGGACCTGTTACTATGCAAGGGAACAACAATTTCATGGGAGACATGTTTTCACAACCTGGGCGTACAAACTCCTTGTCGTCATCTTCATCTCAACCAGATCTCACACCTTTTACAGGAGCGATTGAGGTTGTTCCTCAGCCTCAGAAGAAGTTTGAGCCAAAATCATCAGTCTGGGCAGACACATTGAGCAGGGGGCTTGTTAACTTTAACATATCTGGACGTAAGTGAGAAAATAAAAACAATAAACCCAGTTTGGAGCAAACTTTCTAACATCGGTTTTTGTTTGCTACTATGTGCAGCTAAAACAAATCCATTGGCGGACATAGGAGTTGACTTTGATGCGATCAACAGGAGGGAAAAACGGCTAGAGAAACCGACAAACACACCAGCAGCAACATCGACTATCAACATGGGTAAAGCAATGGGATCAGGAACTGGTTTAGGGCGTGCAGGTGCAACTGCTATGAGACCTCCACCAAATCCAATGGTAGGCTCTGGCATGCCAATGGGCGGCGGAGGAATGGGTGTTGGTGGATATGGGGGTATGAACCAGAACCAAAACCAACAACCCATGGGTATGGGAATGGGACCAGGCATGAACATGAACATGAATATGGGAGGAGGATATGGCCAAGGCTATCCAATGCAACCACAAAACCCAGGGATGGTCCCTGGTCAGAACATGCCAGGCAACTACAACTATAATCCGATGATGGGTCAAGGCGGTTACAATCCTCAACAACAACAATATGGTGGTGGATACCGGTAAGACCAAAAAGGCAAACGTAACCACACTAGACTCCACTTGTAAAATCAAGACTCTATTTCCTTACAAGAGATATGTAATCAGTCGATAAAATGGTCAGCCGCTTCACGGAAGTACTCAGGTTCCTCGGATTGTTCTACAATGTTCTTTGCCTTGATCTTCACTCATCATTCTTTTCTCCTTTATCTTAGTATAGACCAAACTGAGAGTGTTTTGTCGTCAAACTTGTACTGGTGAAGAGTGGCAAACCTCCCCCGCGTCTGCCATTTTTGTTATATGCATATAAATTTTATTACATTTTTTTTGCATTTCAAGTATTGAATATTTGTAAAACATTTTCCATGCACGGAAGAAATAAAATATTTTCTCTATTTTTTATTACATATTTATTGACTGTATTCTTTTTTTCAATTCGAATTAATCTTGTAAACCACAACCAATTTCCCGGTTTGGGTTAAATAAACAAACTATTTCCTCTTTTTGTGCGCGCGTCAAAAGACGGTTAAAGCATGTCACGTGAGTTTATTAGGGTTCACGTGATAATCTCCTTTCCTTCTTCAGTATATATATCTCTTGTACATCGGCCGACATCACAAAAAAAAAAAACTAAACTTTCTTCCGACCGGTTTAAACTCACATCAGTAGCTCGCCGTGAATTGACGGTCTCAATTTCTCCGTCCATAGGCTTATTTCAGTTTCGTGTTTATCTTTGTTCGTCATTAGTTTTGCTATTCTTTTGGTTAAGACCTGAACTTGTGTTGGATTAGATTCTGCATAGAGTTTCTTTTCTTTTTAATGTTGATAGTTAATTGAGCTTTCTAGATTAGTAATGACATACTCACACAAAAAAATACCCTGAACTTTCTTAACATCACAAGCTCCTAACTCTGTAGAAATTGATGAACTTTGTAGAAAGATTTGTGCTTTCCGTATGCTTCTTATGTTGTTTTAGCTTTTAGGGTTTTGAAAAGGAATGATAATTATAATCTGTTTTTTCTTTTTATTTTTTTCTTGTTTATCGCCCTATCAGTAATCAGCTGTAGAGAAGCTAGGTTAGTGTTTTCATCTGGCTTGCAATGGCTACACAGAGTGTTGTTCATGATCCGAAAAGACGGTCACTGAATGCCATCCAACAAAGGCTTGAAAAAGATCAGCTTCGTCAACAACAACAACAACAACAAAAGAATGAGAAAGACAAGATGGAAGCTTCTGATGATGTGAATGTCTCTTCTAAAGAACCGCATAAACCTCATTCACTGCCTACTCCTACAAAGAAACCTGTTACAAAAGGTTTGTTTTTTGATTGATCCACTTTATAAACTTTGTACTGGACTGTGATATCAATGGAAATTTGGCTTTGTAGATCCCCAGGATGATGGTTTTGCTGCATATACAAAGTTGTCCCATCCCGTTGATGACAAGTTGCTGGAAACCAATGTTAAGGTAGATTCAAGTCCTTGAAGAGATATTTTGAGATATGGTTTCTCATGTGTTTTGTTTTGTTTTTGTTTTTAGTTGTCTAGTGGAAAGAAAAGTATAGCTGACAAGGTTTTGCATAAGCTCCTTCGAAGCGGTGACTCTGCTCACAAGTACTCGCAAGGGAAAAATGAGAAGAAGGTGGAGGAGAACAACTATATCCTTCTTGATAATTTCGTACCGTCACATTCCTCTTCAGCCTCCGGTTCTAAAAAAGCATCACTGATGAACTCAAAACGTTCAAAATGCCGTATGTCTATGAAGCGACTCAAGAGATCTGGTGCTTTAAATTTGCCTCAAGATCTCCAAAAGTGAGTTTAATGCTTTCACAGAAGTTGAATTTTTAAACAGAATTTAAAATATGTTCACTTGTGTTTGGAGTGCAGGTTTGATTTGTATAAGCCAATGCATGCTATGTGGGAAAGTTACATGATGAAACTCACCAAGGTGACCGGGTAAGCTTCAACCTCTTGGCATCGTGCTTTAGGAAACTGAGGGGTTACCATTCTTAGACAATTTATCTTTGTTTTTTTTTTTTTTGCAGGAACGCTCAGTTAACCTCAACTCTTCCATCAGCAGATCTTCTTGGTGCCTTCATGTTTGGTAATCATATGTTCTTTCACATATATGTAGTATTAAGATCGGTCTTTTAGCTGCCACTTTCAGTAATCAACTTCTCTGTACGCTTGATCACACCTTTAGACTTGTGTTCCTCCATGAACTGTCCACGCAGTATCCTTTTTTCACATTGTAAGTTGTTTCTTCTAACTAGAGCAATCTGTTTTTACTTGTGCCAGTTGCTGAATGCAAGATTGAATCATCATTCACTGGTGTACAAGGCCTAATGATCCGCGAGACATCTCAAACATTTGGAATAATTACAAGAGACGATAAGCTTCGAGGTATCTTAATAGCTTTTCACCATTATATTTGCGAATGGTTGTCATAATTTTTCTCTTCACAAAGCCTCAAGACCTTAGCATAGTATTTATAACCAATCTCTGATTCAGTTGTACCAAAGAAGCGTTCTGTGTTTATCATCCAATTCAACGGCCGGAAAATCACATTACATGGAGACAAGTTTAATTCAAGAGACAATGTTCTTCAACGTTGATGCTGAAACGAAGCATCTTTTTTTTTTTTATTGTTTATAACCACTGAAGCATCTTAGTCTCGCAAGATTTAACTTGAAAGCTTTCCTGATGTAACATTAGCTACTATATATTATACTGTCTTATGTGTTTAATCGTGTCTTAGCCTCTGTGGCTAAAGAATAAATAAAGACAGAGAGAGAGAGAGACTTTGCTTCAAAGTTTCTTATTTATATTATTACAAATACAATACTCTCCATATTTGGGAAGTTGGTTCTATTCTTGAACATGTGTATGTTACCTCTCTGTCGCTTCCTTTTCACGTTTTCTTAGCTGTTTTTTTTCTTTCCCTTTTTATCTTTTTTTTTGTTTCTCTCTTCTTATTCTTTCTTTGTTCCTTAGCTATTTGGGGGGGTTCCTATATTTCTCTATCCCTTCTCCCTTTTGTCCTTGCAGCCTCTCATTTTGATTAGTCCTCTCTGGTTTATTTGCTCGTCGTTTCTATTTGCATTTCGCGTCATGGATCGTGATTTTCATCGTCGTGGCCAAAAGGTAAACACACAAAACCAGCTTTGTTTCATCCTACTCTTGGGTGATCATGAAAAGGTGTTAAACGTTTAGGTACATACATTTCATAGCCTGTTGTTTTGTTATGTTGCATAATGGTGTGATCAAGAATCATACACAAACCAAAATTTCCTCTTTATTTGTGTTTGTTGATGATTGATAGAGACAAATGTTGTTGATTTGATGGCAGAGTCCTCTGTTTCTTTTCCTTTTTTTTAACATTTTAGAACATCACATTGAGTGTTTTTTTGATGTAACTTATCAGGCCAATGATCGTTCACCAAGCAGCCGCTTTGTTCGGTTGGATAAAACGAGATCTGCAGACGATCTTGACATAGGCAGCAAGAAAGGGAAGATGCGTAGGTGGTTGTGTTGTTCATGTCATGTCCAAGAATCTTACCACCCTTCATCTGAACATAACCGATCCAAAACCCCTCCTACACGTCACCACGACTTCGGTACATCATCTCTCTTTCTTCAACTACATTTGTGATTTATGAAACCTATTCGAATTATATATTCTTGGCCCTCCTTTAATCATTGCTTGTTTCACAAGTTAGGTGCCTTTTGTCCATGTTATTGCTTTATTAATGTTCTTTGCTTGTGTAGGACGTAACAATAAGAAACCACCAGCTCCTATGAAACCTCCTTCCGTCTTGAAGGAGCCTACTACTATTGACGTCCCTGCAATGTCATTGGCTGAGCTCAAAGAAAAGACTGAGAATTTTGGATCAAAGGCTTTGATTGGAGAAGGATCTTATGGAAGAGTGTACTACGCAAACTTTGATGATGGCAAGGCCATGGCTGTGAAAAAGCTCGATAACTCATCTGAGCCAGAGACAAATGTTGAGTTCTTGACTCAGGTCTCAAAGGTTTCAAGGCTGAAGAACGACAACTTTGTTCAGCTTCTTGGTTATTGTGTTGAAGGAAACGTTCGTGTCCTTGCTTATGAGTTTGCCACAATGGGATCCTTACACGACGTCTTACACGGAAGAAAAGGAGTACAAGGAGCACAACCAGGTCCAACACTTGAGTGGATGCAACGAGTCAGAGTTGCAGTTAATGCAGCTAGGGGATTAGAATACTTACACGAGCAAGTTCAACCTCCTGTTATACACAGAGATATTCGTTCTAGCAACGTGCTTCTTTTCGAAGACTTCAAAGCCAAGATTGCTGACTTCAATCTGTCTAACCAAGCTCCTGATATGGCTGCTCGTCTTCATTCCACTAGAGTCTTGGGGACGTTTGGTTATCACGCACCAGAGTATAATGCTCAACACTTTACTTTTTCTTAGGAAGTTAAGAGATTGTAACCTGTATACATTTTTTGGGGTTTGCAGATATGCCATGACAGGACAGTTGACACAGAAGAGTGATGTTTACAGTTTTGGAGTTGTGCTTTTGGAGCTTCTAACCGGAAGAAAACCGGTTGATCATACAATGCCTCGTGGTCAGCAAAGTCTTGTCACTTGGGTAAGTTAACTTACTTAATCCTTTCTTGGCTACATACAACTTTTTATGTAAATCAATATATATATTCAGGCAACTCCAAGGCTCAGTGAAGACAAAGTGAAGCAATGTGTTGATCCAAAACTGAAAGGAGAGTATCCTCCTAAAGCTGTTGCGAAGGTTACTAATTCATTTTATACAAGTACAGTGAACACTACTTGAAGCTAACATGTGTGTGTGTTTTAATGGTAAACAACAGCTTGCGGCGGTTGCAGCTTTGTGTGTGCAATACGAATCAGAGTTTAGGCCAAACATGAGCATTGTAGTAAAAGCTCTTCAACCACTCTTGAGGTCTTCAGGAACAGCTGCTGCTGCTCGAAACACTCAAACTTGATTTTTCTTGGTTGTTGCAAGTTGATTCATTCATGGCTCTAAGGTTTACAGTTGGAATGTAAATGGGTTATATTAAGAAGGAGATGGTGGAGATGAGTTGATGGAGATGGACTTAAGACTTCTGATTCAATGACTTTTATACAAAATCATAATTATACATAGGTTTATGTTCTTTAAAAGAATCATCCAAGACACTATACTGAGAGTAAAGATGTTTCAGTAACCTCTTGTCATTTGATTAACAAACATTCTGTTAAGTTGGTTATGCCACATATCTGTCCACATTGTTTTATATTGTCACATTGTTCTTCTGAAAGATACTTATAACTACTACTACAACTACTACTCTCTGTCAGAAAATTCGAAACGATCTACAGTTAATTGTAAGCTTCGATTCATTTCGTAAACACTGTTTCAGTTTGTTTCTTTGGAATTAGAAAATTAATAAAAATATTTTTTATGTATTTATGTACTTTCTTACACTGACACTTGGTGGTGACTCTGACAGACCAATAAGGTTTGAGCATGAGTGGCAATGAAGCAACTTTATTGAGGACTGAGGATGACGTGTCCTGCGGGTGATGAAAGCTTATAATTAACTGTGAAAGCTAAGGACCTTGCAATAATCTTGATCTTATACACAAACATTAGTCCACATAGTATTTTACTATTTACCGATGCCATAAAAAGTAAGATATCTGTTAGACCAATAAAGTTTTTTTTTGTCAAACTTATTGGACCATAAACTTATGTCATAAAACGTTTTAGATTCGTTTACTTTTTTTTGACCAAAAAAGATTTATTTACTTTCTAGTTTTGCTTGTTCTTCAAGATGAACTTTTTGTTTTGTTGTACTCCTTTATAGAAAAAAGACACCGACCAGTTCTTAAAATAGTATAGCCGTTTGGGCAAGAACTCTTTGGTCTCTTCATTAAAAAAAAAAAAAAACTCTTTGGTCTCTTTGCTGTTTCTTTACTCAACCTCTAGGTTTCTAGATTGGAGGATAAGTTGCTGAGTTCGAGAAGAAGAAGACTAGGGTTTTGAGATGGATAGTCTGCGAAATCTATTGCCCTTTTCAATGATTGGTAACGACCTGAAGGAATCAAAGGAGCTTGTTCAGAGACTTTCAGTGCCTGAGAGTACAAAGACCTTTGTGTTTGCAATCAAAGTCCCTGAGCATGATTCCACCATTTACTTACTCTCTGTTCACAACTTATCTCAGAGATCTGTTACTGACGCCGAGTGTCTCATACGTGAACTCCGTCCTGATGCTGTTGTGACTCAGGTGAACCCTTCAGCTTTTGGAGGAGATGAGGGATACAACATCCCAACGTCAGCTTTTAAAGTTGTTACACGTTGTCTTTCAGACAAAAGGTTTAACAAAGAAAAAGTACCAAAGTGTTGCAGGGAACTTGGTTATGGAGGAGATTTTTGGGACAAGTTTTATGGACTTCTATTGGCTGCTAAAAGCGTTGCTGATGAGGTTGGTTCAACGTATATGGTACTTGATTCTCCTTTTGTTATGGAAGGTCTAACTAAATCTCTCACAAGACAAGATTATTATTATGGCTCTTCTTTAGGCTCGACAAGGTTTAGGATAAGTAATGATCAACAGTCACTGATGCAGAGACTCTTATCTTCACATATCGCTCACCTCAGTAATGAGATAGAATCTGAGGTTCCACCATTTGCATATTCCGTTTATAACTTACTTGTTGAGCTTCATGACATATTTAATGATCTCCCAGCTATTAGGAAAGCTCTAGACAGTGCCAGGAAGATGTTGTATGATGTAAATAATGGTGAAGCCATTGATACAGAGGCTCTTTCTGAAGTTCACCTATTCAGGTTTGCAGTTGAAGGTCTTAGAATTGCTTTGAACAACGCTGGTCAGGTAAACATCAGGAATCTAGGAACTGAAGTTCAGTTTTCAAAGCTCTCTTCTATGGACAAAGCTTATGCACTTATGGCAGATGATCTTCGTAGTCAGGCTAAGAAGTTTAAGAACATAGTAGCAGTAGTAGATGCAGGTAACCTCGCAGGTCTTAGGAGGCACTGGAGAACTTGTGTTCCTCAACAAGTCAAAATTATGTCGACCGAGAAAAGTGTGCAGGAGGTTGATAGTAATGATTCACAGCTAAAATCGGTGGTCACGGTTAGTGCAGTAGGTGCTTTAACACTATTCAAGACCAGGCTCTTGACGCGCAATGCATTGGCATTTACCAAAATGGTGTATCCCTCATCGCTATCCGCCGAGAGAATCAGAGGAGTAACACAATATATTTTAACTTCAGCTGAAGGTACTATCTTGGATGCCATGGAAGCTGCATTCTATGCGATGATGATGCGGAAGAGGAGACTAGCAAAACCTATCGGCGTCTTACCGATGGTGGTGTTTGGAGCCGGTCTTGCAACTTGTGCGGGGTTGATCTACTGTGAAGAGAGGATTGAATGTGCAGCTGTGACTCTTCCTTCAGCTCCTTCTATTGCAAAACTAGGTCGAGGGATTCAAAACTTACGTGAGGCGTCTCTGGAAGTGACAAGGAGAGGAAACACCAGGGTACATAACGCAATGGAGGGTCTTAGTCAAAGGCTGAGGAACTGGACGCTTAATATAAATTTCAAAACCAGTTTTGGTTCGTAATAAATGTTGTATCTAATGTTTCCATTAATACATAGCATTAACATTGAAGAAGGGGAGTATACTTTCAATAATGCTACAAATTTTTTGTTGCATGTATGATTTGATAACCGATAATTTTATGTCTTTGACGGTGCTACTTAAACCAATTATCTTCCTTAACTGCTTTTCCAAAAACTTGAAAATGTAAAAGCATTAAAAGACTCTTAACCAACCAATGAATTAACTTTAAAAAATATATAATTAACAATATTTTCATTAATATTTTTTTTACTGTTATGAATTAACTTTTTTATAGTGACTGATCTCATCACAAAATGCTTCACATCCAGGAAAATTCCATTAGTATCATAGAAATCTATGGACCATATACGATTTCTCGCAGTCGTATGTGAAAATTTCGTTGAAATCACTAAACTATCAGCGATACCTCAAAAGCTATTGCGGATTAAATTTTTATAGTAATTGAACTCATTCGGAAAGGTCCTGCATCCAAAAAAATACCATTAACGTCGTAGAAACCCGTGAACCAGCTGTAAGAATTTTTTTTGGAGAGATTTTAGTACCACCCCTTTGATAGAGAGTCCAACTCGCAACATGTGACTATCATGTGTGAGAATCATTTATAAGTTTTCTCGCTTAATATTTATAAATATATTTTTCAAGAACTTGAAAATATGATACAAAAGCATTAATAATCTTGTAATCAAACCAATGGACTAAATAAAACTTATATAAATGAACAATATTTTCATTAATATAATATTTGATTATACTGATTATCAACACAAACAATGTTTTAGTTTAATGTCCAAAATCGAGTCAAGCAAATGAAATTCAGATTCTATTCATACATGAATTCTCAAACGACCAAACTGAGAAAACCAATATAACTCAAACGTAACCAAACCGAATAACTGAATTAAAGGACATAATTGTATCAGGAAGGAATGATTGTCTCTGTTGTGTGTTTAAGCTTCTCATTTCTTCTCTTTTTTTAGTTAATATCTTCAATCAAAGAGCTGAAAATTGCTATTATGGCAATCAAACAAATCTCCTTCCTCCTTTCTTTAAGAGCAATTTTAATCTCTGCTTTGCAATAAAGAACACCTTGTTACACAAGCATTATCAATGAAATATAAAAAAATTTAAACCTAAAATAAATTATTACATTACCTTGAATCCCTATTTCCACCAGTGAAGTAATAAAGTAGAACTTGTGTTTCTTAACAAATCAAAGATATGTCGACAGAGCATAGGATGCAGGATTTTGGTAATAATGATGATTCAAATCTAAAACCGGTGGTGGTGGTGTTTGGTGCAGGTGTTTTAACACTATCACGATTGTAGTAACTATCAACTTTGTATCCTTGATTTTTGGGGAAAATGGAGAACTTTTATCAAGGTTATAAATTACATTTTCTCATTCTAATATTGGTTACTATCGAAGAAACTAGTTCTTTAAATTGTAGGTTTTAGCTGATAAAATAAACTATTCACAATGATGGTTACAAAATCCATTAATTTTGATAAATACTTTTACGTAAGAAACTACTTGCAGATAAAACATATTTAGAAGAAAATGAAACTAAGCAAGAACCCATTCTAACTTAAATTCATTTTTAGAAATGTTCATTCTTCACCAGTCACTTGTGTTATGAATTTTTTTCAGTTACGCTTGAACCTTTTAATAAAAACTCATTTTCAAAGCATTATGAATCCAAAAATATGAATTTTCATATAGTTTTCCAAAGAGACTTCATTATGGAACTATACTTCTAACTTCTAAATATATTGTTTATATGCACAATCCATGAACATAGCAAACAATTGGCTACAATTACCAATTTTCAAAAACCTGGATACCAATGGATGTTTAAAAAAATATGCACCTAAATATGTTTCGGCTACGACTACCCTACTGCACATTCAAATCACTAATGATTAACAATTAAAAATAATTGTATTGTAATCTTAAAGTGATATTAACTTATTTGATTGCCATCACCTTCATCAATCAACACATTTCCCACAATTTTCATATCTACATACATAGATCCAAACTGAATCTATAGATCGAAACCACAATGAAAAATAGCTATTAAAGCAATTAAGTTGAGCAGATTTGGAAAAAGAGAGCTTGGGGGACTAGCAGAGATAACAACAACATGGAGTGGTTACTCGAGCAAATGTCTCGGTCTTAAGGAACTTAAGTGGTTCATGCTCATACATTATGGTAATCAGGAAGGAAATATTGTCTCTATTGTGTGCTTATGTTTCTCCTATCTTCTCCTATTTAGTTGATATATTCAATCAAAGAGATGAAAATTGTTATTTTGCAATCAAACATATTTCGTTCCTCCTTTCTTTAAGAGCAGTTTTAATCTCTGTTTTGCAATAAAGAATACCTTATTACAGAAACATTATCAATGAAATATAAAAAAAATAAACCTAAAATAAATCATTACATTACCTTAAATCCATATTTCCACCAGTGAAGTAGTGAAGTAAAACTTGGGTTCTTAACAAGTCAAAGATATGTCAAACATAGCAAACAATTAGCTACAGTTACCAATTTTCAAAAACCTGGATACCCATGGATGTTTAAAAAAGAATATGCACCTAAATATGTTTCGGCCACGACTAACCTACTGCACATTCAAATCACTAATGCTTAACAAACAAAAATAATTGTATTGTAATCTTAACGTGATATTAACTTATTGGATTGTCATCATCTTCATCAATCTACACATTTCCCACAATTTTCATATCTACATACAAATATCCAAACCGAATCTACATATCAAAACCACAATGAAAAATATTTATTAAAACAATTAAATTGATTTCTTTCTTCTTTGCTATTAAAGCTTTGAAAACCATACATGTATGAAGAACAATGAATGAAGCTTCTCTCAGCAGAATAATAACTTCCTCTGCAGAACATTTTAGCTCAATTCTAATTCTACAAAAGTGAAAGTAATGGCGCTAACTTTTGATTTTCTCGAAATTGAATTTAGTGGGCCTTTGAGTAACTCAGCCCACTCACTCAATTCGCACACACTAACCTAAGGAAAACTAATTTGATCAATATGTCACTTTCTGAAATTCAATTTTTTGCCGTGTTTGAAAAAGTTCATTAGTTGTGATATGGTAACAACGTATGACATACGTAAATGGTAATAATATATTCTACTTGGTCAGGTTAGAAAAATTGAAGAAAAAATACAAGCAATCAAAAGAATTAGATGTTGCATTGATAGCATGACAAATTATGAATTGCTGAATATCAAAGTTGTGTTATTAAGACGACGATTACTGTATTTCCGTCGACTCCTAAACCTAATAAAAACCTAAAGTAAATATCTGGAATAAGAAACTAACTAATGATATGGATAATACATAAACATATGGTGAAATTATCCTATTAGAGTTATTTTATAGCGGGCTTTCTGGCTGACGGCTTTGCATGTCCCGAGGTTCGCAAGAACCTTTCTTATTATTTGGGCTTGAAAGTGGACCAAAGAAGCACCTTTAAAAGAAGCAAAAATACAGATTAGATTTTGAGAAATGAAACAGGAACAGCTATCTTCAAGTGTTGTTTACTTACTTTTAAGCAGATAAATAACTCCATTGCAACCTAGCTACTCTAGCAGCAACCATACAAATGGAGACAATAAGTGATAATTCATAACACAATGATTGGAGTTTGTTGCCAAAGTGAAACATCTTCACCCTAGTACAGATTCAAAATAAGGGCACAATGAAAAAGGAATCAGGCCACCTAACGATTCAGTGAAAATGGAAAATGAATACAATTTGATTGGTAGACTAGTCTTTATCTGAATACAGGCTGCTTAATTGCAGGATACAGCCATACACAAGACAAGTGATTCCTACTTTCGAGGTGAGCAAATATAACCAGCTACTACTAAAGACGTAAACACAATCTCTAGGATACTAAATTCATTAAGTCGCAAAGCTTTGTATATCCATGAACTCGACTCCTTGGAAAACAAGCGGCATCTAGACATCCTTGTTTCCACACTTACATGAGGATACGGTTGACTCGGTTTCAAAGGAAGTGAAACCAAATTCTCCACGTATGGAGATATAACACAAGTCTCCAAGGAGAGACACCGAGTCTCATTTGTCCTTGGATAATACTTAAACAGCTTGTTCTGATTGTCATAGAAGACAAGATTCCCTTGCTTAGAAACCGCCACTGGCGTGAACCACCTTCCCCGCTTTGGCCAGCCAACAACTCCAAGTTCTAAGCGTATGGAAAAAGTATTGCTCCATCCTTTTTGATCTTTATCCATCCTCCATATCTGCACCATCCATACAGGCAAAACATTTGTTTTGACAAACGCTAGACGTTCCTCAAGGTTCACTAACCGCGATTCCTTGGTGGCATGCGTAGGCGGAACTGGGAATCTGTTGAACTCTTGTTTATGAAGATCCAATTCAAGTATTCTATAACGCTTTTCAACGTAAACATCAACGTGTAACCAGTAGATGGATCCATTCACACATACAGATTTGCTTCCGGGATTGACCACATGAGGAGGTGGACTCAGTTTACTCCATACACCAGTTTGAACATCGAGAACACTACATTCCACCACAGGCTCCTCTTGCCCAATTTCTCGATAAGAACAACACAACCTCACTACTTTAAAGCTTCCTGTAACCTTGTCTCTACCGAAACCCATCGCCCAGTTTCCCGGCGAGAAGCTCGACCATAATCCTGGAAAAAAAAGTTTTGATTTTTAATTTTCAAAAAGTTTAGATTTTTACTCTCAAAAAGGTTCGATTTTTATTACCGAATCCAAATCTGCACTTATGGTTCAAGCCGGAAGGGAATCGCCGGAGCTGTCTGGTCGAAGGGTTCAAAACGATGATCCAGTCTTGTTCAGGGAAGCAGAGCAAACCGTCGCAGTTCAACGAGGGTCGTGAGGCCAGGCAGTGAAGATACACGATCTCTTCGTCTCCTTCGAACCGTGACTCAGGGAGGAGACGTGGACGGTCGCCGCATTCGCAATTGTAAGCGGCTAGGATTCTCCGGTTCTTTTGAAGACTCATACGTTTCTCCGAGAACCTCCTCGACTCCAGGATTGATCTACATTGTTTTGATACGGTTCTGCATTTGAGTATCGATTTCAAGGGCAGTCGTATGAATATTTCTTCCAGTAGCTCGGGAAGTAGGCACATGGAGTTAGGGCTCTCTTCTTCTTCCCTCATACTTGTGTGACGACAAAGATCAAAAACTCTGTTTCTGTTTATGTCCGAGATTACGTCATCTAAAAAGCTGGGTTATGTTTGGGCCACTCAAGCCCATTATGGTCGTCTCTAGAAGAGCGTATTTAATAAATTAGCTCCCTCGTAATCAATCAACATTAGATGTAGAAGGTTCGACGAGAGCGTGGAGACACACAAAACAAGAACCACTAGTTTATATCACTTATCAGCTAAACTTAAGCGCGTGGAGTATGAATAAACTAAAATAGAGGTTGAAAAGGCGAGTATCAGTAATATTATAAACTCAGGCGAGTAGGTGAACTGGTAAATTAGAGCACGTACATTGGTGATCTCTTAGCAGAGTTCCTTAACTTTTCTAAAATATGTTTCTTAACTTTTAACTAAGAAAACCTAAGAGACGTCTCTTAAATAAGAGTCTTAAGAGCCGTCTCTTAACAAAAAAAAATTAAAAAAAAAAAAAAAAAAAAAAAGAGTCAAATTAAGTTAAGAACCTCGTTCTAAGAGACGCTGATAAACATGGTCTACGACACAACCTGATCCAGAGTAGCTCGCCACGTCGCCAGGTGAATTATTGTCTTCTAGTCCTGGCCGTGTACCTCCAGATCATAACTATATCTATTTTTTCTTCTCGTGAATTTCTGTCGATTCAACATTTTTGTTTTGAAAGTGCATGCTCTTCCTCTTCCTTCTTAGAGAGAATAAAACTTGAAGATGACATTGACGATCCATTCTGCACCAGGGTACTTGGACATGTACCCTGAGAGAAGGATGTCTTATTTTGGTAATCCTTACATTCTCGGTCTGACTCTCACCGCTGGCATCGGTGGCCTTCTCTTCGGCTATGACACAGGTGACACTTTTTACTTGTTAGATTTGAGTTCTCACTCACCCATTGTTAGATCTTAGTTGAAACTGGAGTCTTCTATGTCTCATTGGATTGGTAGTTTATGTTTAGGACTATCTCATTGAACTTAGTTGTATCTCTTTGTTCCTTTTGGAAAAGGTGTTATATCTGGTGCCCTTTTGTACATTAAAGATGATTTCCAAGTTGTTAAACAGAGCAGTTTCTTACAGGTATATATAAGGTTTATTGATTTATCTCTTCAAGATTGATAAGTTTCAGTAAATGAATGAGATTTTTTTTTGTAGGAAACTATTGTAAGTATGGCTTTAGTTGGTGCCATGATCGGTGCTGCAACAGGAGGTTGGATCAATGACTACTACGGTCGTAAAAAGGCCACTTTGTTCGCTGATGTTGTCTTTGCAGCTGGAGCTATCGTTATGGCTGCTGCTCCTGATCCCTATGTCTTGATCGCCGGTCGTTTCTTGGTTGGTTTAGGAGTTGGTGTTGCTTCTGTGACTGCACCTGTTTATATAGCTGAAGCATCTCCATCTGAAGTGAGAGGTGGACTTGTGAGCACCAATGTTTTGATGATCACTGGAGGACAGCTTCTTTCTTACCTCGTTAACTCCGCTTTCACACAGGTTACTAACTTAGACTTATTCATAGATCTCAAAATTCACTCATAAATCGAATACATGATTCATGAGATTATTTGTTGGCAGGTTCCAGGAACATGGAGATGGATGCTTGGGGTTTCAGGTGTTCCTGCTGTTATTCAGTTCGGTCTAATGCTGTTCATGCCAGAGTCTCCTCGATGGCTTTACATGAAGAACTGTAAAGAGGAAGCCATCCAAGTGCTCTCAAGAATGTATGACATCTCTCGTTTAGAAGACGAGATTAATCATCTTTCCGCAGCTGAAGAGGAAGAGAAGCTACAGAAAGACACTATTAGCTACTTGGATGTCTTTCGATCCAAAGAAATGAGACTCGCATTCTTCGCAGGAGCAGGGCTTCAGGTAACGTGAACCTCAAGTTTTACAGTCTTATCTGAGAAAAATCTAAAGGGACTTGATGAAATGTCTGCAGGCATTTCAGCAATTCACTGGGATCAATACTGTTATGTATTATAGTCCTACGATAGTGCAGATGGCTGGTTTTCATTCAAACCAGCTCGCTTTGTTACTCTCTCTCATTGTTGCTGCAATGAATGCTGCTGGAACCGTCGTGGGGATCTACTTCATTGACCATTGTGGACGTAAAAAGCTCGCTATCTCGAGTTTATGCGGTGTGATTGTATCTCTCATTATCCTCTCAGTCTCGTTCTTGAAACAGTCTGATGTATCATCTGATGGTGGGCTCTACGGTTGGCTCGCTGTGCTTGGTTTAGCTCTATACATTGCCTTCTTTGCACCGGGAATGGGACCGGTTCCGTGGACTGTGAACTCAGAGATATATCCACAACAGTACAGAGGAATATGTGGAGGCATGTCTGCAACGGTTAACTGGATTAGTAACTTGATAGTGGCACAAACATTTTTGTCAATAGCAGAAGCTGCTGGTACAGGAGTTACTTTCTTGATCTTGGCGGGGATCGCGGTTCTAGCGGTTGTCTTTGTGATTGTGTTTGTCCCTGAGACTCAGGGGCTAACGTTTTCCGAAGTTGAACAGATATGGAAAGAAAGGGCTTGGGGGAATAGCAGAGATAGCAACAACATGGAGGGGTTACTCGAGCAAGGGTCTCCGTCTCAAGGAGCTTAAGTGGTCCATGCTCATGCATTATAGTAATCACAGTCTCCAGAGCTAACCAAGATTGGTTCCGGTTTAGTTCTGGGATTGGTATAATGTGTTAGGAACTGTGTTTGTTATTAAATACGGGTTTACGGTTCACTTTGGATTCCTGTCTTGTCTATGTCTTATGTTCCAGTCTACAACTCCCTGTATGATGCATGTGTCTATGATCAGGAGCATTGAATACATGTATGTTGAATCATAAACATAAGACTTGTCATAGGAACTGTATTCAACCATATATCTTCCTCTTCTGTTAGACTATAAACAGATATATGCTTGTCTTTTAGTCACAACATTAAATTATTTGAGGAGGAAAGCATAGGGGAGATGAAACAGAAACATTTAATGGATTTAGACATGAAAGGGCCACCATAGTGTATGATTGGATTGTGTAACATATTACGTATCCTTTGTGTTGTCTTATGTGTCACTATACAATGTAGGTTTGTGATTTGGCGATTCAATCACTTTTATTACTTTAATCATCTGTCTTCACACTTTTTTTTTTCTTTTTGTACTTATCTGATATTGATATATACTAGTCTATCTTCTTTTAGATATGGTTTATCTAGACTGCAATGAGTTCCATTATACTTTTGCTGTCCATGTTTTTATGATAGAAATAGACTTTTATCAATAAAAGTTGAATGTCATCATTTCTTTTGTATATATAATCGACTTTTTTATAATTAAAATTCTATCGTATCGACCCCGTGAACGTAGAAAAGTGAAAGAATAGTATGCATGTGGTAAATGTACAAATGAAAATGATGGAAGTGTGGGGACCGAGGAGGAGAACATGAAGGTCGTGAAGACTAGACCTTCTTGTCTTTTATTTTTTTAGTGGGCCCCTTTTAAAGCCTTAAAAGGCCTTTCGTTTCTTATCGTACATGTCCACGTGATACTTCCCCTGCCTTGTGTCTCTCTCGTTCACATGTGTGTGAGATTATCTTTATCTTCCATTTTCCACATTTTATAATCCTTACCCTTCCACATGCGTTTGTTTAGTTGTTACTTGTTTCCATCAACACAAATATATCTATTTAAAGCTAGAAACAAGAACTCAAGTAAAATAAAAGAACAATTCACTTGCTTTCTTATAATTAATTACAATTTCATAGTTGTTGATCACTTAATCGAAACAAGCTTACTTGATAGTTATTATTTGATGCTTTGTTGATCCAAACAAGCTTTATCAGAAAACAAAACTTATTACTATGGTATACTAATCTGAATTACAATTTAATTGAACAAACGTATTATACCAGATCAACATCGTTTATTCAATAATGTGCAATAATAGCATTTATGTTAACATTGTTCACAGTGCCATAACTACCACAATCATTTGGAGCCTTGCGTTCTTTTTTTTTTTTGATCCAAATACCATTTCATTTCTTAGGGAAGTTTAACCCCTACCACGGGGGGGGGGGGAATGTTTACACTAAGGGGGGGAGCCTTGCGTTCTATATGGACAATAATACAAGAAACTAAACGATGTCTCTTCTCCTGCTTTTAGATAACTCACGTACGTTTGTAGAAAAACATAATGGTATGTCATCTATACCATGTCATGTCACCATAATCACCATAATAGCATGATGACATATATTAACATGCAGGGGCGAAACCAGAAAGATTTTTTAATAGGTGCACTTCTAATATAACTAAAATAAATGCCAAAAGAAGGATCGAACTTGGGACATCAATGGGTGCACAATAACACTCTAACTATCTTTTCTAGCTGATTTTCTTGAAAATTTTTATACTAATGCCATAATATCCAAAAAATTACGGGTGCACATGCCCCCATTGGTCATGCACTGGCTACGCCCCTGTTAACATGACACGTTTGCCTCCATTTGACGCCGGCGCACCATATATCAAAGTCATGTTAATTTGTCAATGAAGCCAATTAGCTCATCAAAAGCTGCACCACGATCTTTTTCTTTCTTATTTTATTATTCCACTAGAAATTTCGAGAACCATTCTTGTTTTGGCTTGCGTAACTTTCTTCTCTATGATTTTTATTTATTTTATATTAGCTGTTTACAGCCAGGAGTGTTCGAGACTAATCAAGTCGATGTTATGGATCTTATATTTATATGTTACTTGTTTATTTAGCTTTCTATAACTGGTTATGAAAACATATCAGCTTACAACAAAAATAAAAAGAAAAACACATCAACTTATCCATGATATCATGAAAAACACTTTACAATAGTTCAAATAGCTCACTCTTTTAATCTTATTTCTTCTGCAAATACTATAGACATATATTTACATGTTCTAGAGCGAAAATAGACATTATTAAACAAGCAAAATAACGTTAGCTCAAGTAAAGTTCATTAGAGTGGTAGGTAAATGAATACACTACCACAGAGAACCAAAATACGCAATTTATTTTACTTATATACATCATTTAGCGACGTAAAAAACAACCCGAATAGTCATTCCATTAATTTGCTTATGATCACTAACATTTGTCGATTAGACTATCAAAGAATCAAACTTTATATTTGCTTGCCAATATCTACAAAATAAGATAGAAAAACATAATGTTGTTGTGCAACCTAAAGTTACTTTATATTAAAAAAAATTGTTTAGTCGTAGTGAAAATGTAACCTGACATGGCGCATCTCGAGGCCAACGACTTTGGCACAGGGCGGAGTTGAATTGGTTATACTTAGATTTGCAATAATTCAATTATGTAATAGATATTAGATATTAGTCTTTCACCTACACAATCTCTCTAATTAAAATAACTGAAGCAACCTAACGAGTTTGGAGCAACGACTTGTTGTTGCGGCCGCGAGAAGTTAGCTATGAAATTGTATGCATACATAAATAGTATGACTAACACATGTAATTGTAGAATATATATACACATAATTTTCTCGTAGTTTGATTCTACATGTATGGACCCAATAATAACTCAAATCTCTATCGACCACATAATTTTGCAGTTTGACTCTATATATATGGACCCAGTCACTCAATACATTCTATACTCTTTCTTTTTATCTTTATTTTGCATGGACCCTTAACCTATAATTCATTTTGTTATTGAGTAAATGCTATCCACATAAATTTCATGTTTACAATGAAAGAACTTGTGGTTTGATTCTTTGTGACTAGGCTCAAGAGGCTCACGACATTCAACATTATCTATTAGCTATTTATTTGTGATAATAATAGCGTTAGATTCGTATTTCGTTATATAGAAATTTAATAACGAGCTTATATAATCATATATACAAAGGTGCGGTCGTTCAATTATATACCAGCTGCTATAAAATATTACGTATTACTATCAGCCATGGCATCTGTACATGCTATAAAATATAACGTACATTATTTTATAATTCGCAAATCAAATTATTATATAATTAGATATATTCGTGATATGTTGAAGATACTCAAAACATCAAATTGACTTAATTAATACATTAAACTAAATCAAATATGGAATATTTTATTACACGGCTGAAGAGAAAAGCTAGTGGGAATAATAGGCCAAATGTGCTATCTGACGACGATTCGTTGATCTAAGATCCTTGGCGCACATGGTGGGCCCCTATTTCCCGGCCCAGTTTCGAGTTGATGGTAATGATCATCTTATAAAATAGTCACATGACATACCATATACATTATACATACATAAATTAGTAACCACATGATTAAGAAAGAGACAAGACATAGTTGCCGCCCGTTGGTACGCTTTATAACCACCCTCTTCACCTTCTTTCTCTCTTACACTTTCTTTCTGCAAACCCTCCAGAGAGATTCAACAATGTGCGACTCAGCTTCTCTTTCTCACTGTTCCTCATACGAGGCAGATGTTGACTCAGACTCAGACATCTTTACCAGCTCCACCTCATGCTCCTCCTCGTACTGTGAATCTGAAGAAGAGTTCGACAATGGCTTTGCTGGTATGTCGACCAAGAACTTAAAGGAGAAGGAGAATAAGAAGAAGAAGAGCAATGTGTTGCTTGAAGGTTACGTTGCTGATGACTTGAAGAGGACAAAGAGTTTAACGGACGATGATCTCGAGGAGCTTAAAGGTTGTGTAGATCTAGGCTTTGGTTTTAACTACGAGGAGATTCCTGAGCTTTGTAATACTTTACCTGCTCTTGAGCTTTGTTACTCCATGAGTCACAAGTTTATGGATCAAGATCATCATCATCACCATACTTCTTCTCCTGAGAAGATTGAATCTCCGGTTAATCAGATAGCTAGCTGGAAGATCTCTAGTCCTGGTAAGCTCTAGTTTTCAAAAGTTTTTAAACTTTTTTGTTGCGTTTCCGTTTGTTTTTTTTCTTATGATATGTTATGTGTGGAAAAAACAGGGGACAGTCCTGATGATGTGAAAGCAAGGTTGAAGTTCTGGGCACAAGCTGTGGCATGCACCGTGAGATTATGCACTTGAGAAGATTTGGAATTGAAGCATTCAAATGGGTGAGCAAGAAGACTTGCTGCAGGAGTGATATCTCTTAATGTGCTGTTCTGTTGCAGCTTTTTGAGACTGACCTGCTTGAAACACCTTTTGTTGTATGAGCTATGCTCAAGGATGTATAAAAAGTCTTAATGATCAATGAAGATTTTGCTATGAAATTTCTTGTAATGCATTTCTATTAAGAGCAAATAAATGATTAATAATTTTATATTGGATCAAGAACACTTTGTTTAGAAGATTATGTTGCTTCCATGTTTTCACCCATGAGCTTAGAGGAGTTATTACAACCTAATTGTTCCTAAGAGTTCGGCAAAAGTTTGCATTCCAAGTTTCTAACTACATATATAGGTTCACATTCCACAGATTACTTTATCTAATCTACTATTATTACATCCAACCTATGAGTTAGTTTCTTGCCTTACTCCATAGAGTGAAGTTGAGAGATTATCTTTGGGGACTAGCACTTAAAAAATCACCTTCAATTTCTATGCTTAAGCATACGCCAATAGCTTCTCTATGTCGTTCTGAGATAACAAGAACAATCCTTTAGTGGTTAGAGAAATGAATATCAAGTGTGTTAGGGAGCAAACTCAATCTCAAGAGCTGATGTTGTAGGTAACCTCTTGAGATTGTAAATAGGTAGAGCATTCTCACCGTTCACTTCAATCGTTGGTATCAGACAAGACAGAAGTATCAACAACGAAACTATGGCAACGTGTGACAGAAACTGAGAGACCAGTTCAATTCAATATAGCATTAGGCAATAAAAAAGTGTTATCACTAAATCATGCTACATAGTGGAAAGATAGCTACTTCATAGAGTGTCCAAACTTTAGTGAGAAGAAGCAACTTTCTCGCAATTTTCTGATTCAGAATCATCTTCAGAGAAACTTGGGGGTTTAGGAATGAGTCCTAGCGTCTTGAACATGAGTTGGTCGGCGTCAAAATCATTGTTGGGTGTTGTTAAAAGCTTTTCTCCAGTGAAGATAGAGTTTGCACCAGCAAGAAAACACAGGGCTTGCTCGGGCATCGAGAACCGGACTCTACCAGCAGATAGCCTCACCATTGCTTTTGGCATCACAATTCTTGCTGTTCCAATCATCCTGATCATCTCCCATATCTCAACCGGCTGCAGAAACACAAAAACGTTTTTCAAAGCCTTTTACCACTTAAGTTGCTATGACTTTGCATTATGTCTTTCTAATTACCTTCTGGTCTTCAAGAGGAGTGCCTTTAACTGCAAGCAGAGCATTGATGGGAACACTCTCAGGATGAGAAGGAAGTGTTGCCAATGTGTGTAATAAACCTACTCTGTCCTCTTCTGCCTCTCCAAGCCCTATTATTCCTCCTGTTTTATAGGTATCAAGAAAACACTTGAGAAAATGTTTTTACTATTGGATGGATCTATCAGGCATCGTGAGTATAAGAACCAAGATGAGACAGCCTCATGTTCTCTATTTGCTAGGATCGAGGTATACAAAAGAATAAGAAAGACTTATAATTTTCTTTGTTACATATCAAAGTTACCTGAACAGACGTTGATTCCAGCTTCACGAACATGCCCAAGAGTTTCAAGGCGTTCATCATAACTTCTAGTAGTGATGACGTTGGGGTAGTACTCTCTTGAAGTATCAAGATTGTGGTTATAAGCAGTAAGGCCAGCCTTCTTTAGCTCTAACGCTTGTTGCTTCTCAATCATGCCCAATGTGCAGCAAACCTCCATCCCCATGCCTCTGTTGTAAATGGAGAGCCCAAAAATATAATCACAAAGATGTTACACAGCCAAGAGACTATATTCAACATTAAAATGAAGTTCTAACTTAAAGAGCATTAAAAGTTCTCAAGGTATTGCCAGCAATATAACAATACCGGTACCTTATTTCTTTGATGTACTCAAGTATCTGGTTGAAATTGGTTTTCCTTCCTATTGTATCTCGCCACGCAGCACCCATGCAAAACCGTGTGCTACCAGCTTCTTTTGCCTAACAACACATGAGAAAAATTGATGAATTCACATCGTCATAGCTCATTACATTCTCAAAATGCTTCATTAGCACAATCCACTGATCCTATATTAAGAAGCTCCTTGTTCACTTGAACACACCTCATGTTTCTTATTGAAACATTGTGCTACAGAACATACATTAAGAAAAGAAACTCTAACAAGGAAACAGCTTACCTTCTTAGCAGCAACAATGACAGCGTCCTTGGACATGAGTCTTTGAGCCTTGACTCCAGTGTCATATCTAGAGGACTGAGGACAATAAGAACAGTCCTCACTACACCCTCCAGTCTTTATGGAGAGGAGAGTACATTGCTGCACTTCCCTGAAGTTATGAACATGCCTATGAACCTGAGCCTGAAACCCACACACAATCTCATTACCAAGTAGTAAAAGACAAAGAACAATGAACACCAGTTTTGTAACAAAAAAAAACAATGCCGACACTAAAAATCTCGGACAAGATTCGTCGAATGTTCAGGCAGATGCATTTCAGTGAGATTCAAGCTCAAACTAAAAAAAAATCGATCCTTTCCGACATAAAGACAGAAGCTTTCTACTCTCCACATGTCTGAAACAGAGGAGATAGAACAGCAAAGAATGAGAGAAAGGAGGGAACTTTACTCCGTGGAAGAGGAGGTCAAGAACAGGAGAATCATAGACAGCCTTGATTTCATCTTTACTCCAGTCATTTCTGGGACCTTCACGAATCGTTCTTTCAGCTTCAGCTGAGGCTGGGGATGCAGAGGAGTAAGAAGCAGCTTGTCGGACCGAGACAGAAGGTCTGAGTTGAGATCGAAATACAGATCGAGCAAGCATCATTTTCTTTTATCTCTCAAGTTTGATGTGTTCTGAACTAATCTTCCAGGACTGAAGTGTCATCAATGAATGAAGAAGAGTCACCTAACAACAACAAACCAACCACCGTTGGAGTTTCCGCCTTTGGTTTTTAAAATGGGCCTCTTGTAGATATTCCGTTGGGCCCAAAACAGTAATTATTAAAACGACAGCGTTTTTATTCTTAAAGGGATGACACAAAATGGGCCTCTTGTAGACATTCCGTTGGGCCCTCTGACTCTATTTTTTTTTTCTCTGACTCTACTCTGTTATAATGCTGGTCTATGTTAACTCTTTCTTGTTGCAATTTCAAATCTTTTTTTTTTGGTCACAGCACTTACAAATCTTTATTGTTTTGTTTATGAATTGTAAAAAGGTTTTTGTTGTCTTAGCTTCGCACAAGTGATCATAATGATTTCTTATTTACATGCTAATGAGTAAAAGACAGATTAAGAGCTCGGGTTTGGTTGGTGTTGCAATTGATAATGATCTTTCCTCTTGGTGTTGGTTTATTCCAAAATATTGACCACATTATGTTGTTAATGTTCTTTAGGTTATTAATTTTTTTCATAAATCTAGCCATTTAGATGATGTTTCTGCAAAACTAGTGAATGTTCTTTGTAGTTGTTTTTCATGATTCATTCATCTATGAGAATTGTCATAGCTCATAACATTGGTGAACTGGAATAGTAAGTTTTTAACGACACGGTCGAGTCTCACTGACACAAGCAATAGTCATACACAATGAATGTTACAATGAAAACTGACAGCAATATAACATGCACACTCCTAGAGGAATGATAAGCAAACCGAGATTCTATACTGTGGATTTAGAAACCAGATCTTCTTATTGCTTAATACTTTAGAATAAAAGCCCAAGTCACTTATTTTTAAGATCAACAAAAATCTAAATCAACAAGATTAGAAAAACTAAAGAAGATATGTAGCATCTTTAAATTTGGAGGAAGCCATGAGAAGACATCAGATCAAGACTGCCTCCAATCGTGATGAGAAGCTAACATAATATAGGCACCATGCAAAAGGTTGCTCTGCTGTTTCTTATTAACACAACAAGCACCCGTGTCTGACTTAATGCCAATCCCAAAAACCTTTATTATTTCCAACCAAAACAAGCACAACAATATTGTAATATATAGATGTAACCAAGAGTATTGAATCATGAAAACATTAGTTTTCATGGGTCTTCCTCTGGAAATTTGATCTGGGCTCCAAGCGGCAGTCAGGTCGCCATTAAAGTGGCGCCTGCTGTTGACTCGT